>PVKM010006665.1:0-14175 GCA_004027735.1 Carollia perspicillata
GGCCTCTTCCTGACCACCAGCCTCCGCAGCCCAGCTCGGGAGAACGGTGCCCGCCTTGCCGGTCACCTGTGAACGTTTAGCGGGGGCTGCTTTGCTCTGTGTGTTTACGTGACAAGTAGCCCCAGGGGGACGCAGACCACAGACCTCAGACCACAGACCTCCCCCCTCCCTTTCCCTTCCCTCTCCATCCCTGTTTTTCCCTCCATCCTTCCCTCCCTGCTGCTCTTTTGTTCATGAATTTCTTTCCCTTCTTTCTTCTCTCTGATGTTCTTTTTTCCCTTTATTTCTTATGTGTGTGCATGCCCAGACATGTGCGCGCGCGCGCACACATACTCCCACACACCTGAAGGCGGGCGGTTTTCCTCTTTATCTTGTCTGTGTAAGTGTCTCTGCTTTGCCTGGTGAGACCACCTCTGCCTTTCACTGTGAACAGAGGTGGTGAAGGTCCCAACAAAGGTCCAACTCTCCAGCTATTTAATCAATTGAAGGGTGGTTCGTGATGCCAGGGGTGACCTGGTGGTTACTTAATGGTATTTAGAAGCTTAAGTTGGAAAAAGTCTCAACCTCAAATCTAAAGCTCAAAAGGTTGCCCAGAATGTTGTGGGAAGGATAGCTGTGAGTGAAGCTTAAGTCGAAAAGGGGTTGAGAGAAGCGCATTAACTGGGTTCTCTGGAAGTTTTTAGATTCCCTCAAGGCCCTGTCAGCCGACCTCAGGGCCCCTCTGGTCGACTTGAGCCATTATTTTTGCAGACGTGCTCCCGAAGGCTCCATGACCTCTTTCCACCCGTGTGCTCACTCTGCGAAGCTTGCAGACTAGAGGCCCGCGCTGCCTTGTCCCTCAGTCGTTGGCTGGCCTGTGAGCTGGGCCGCGCTTCGGCTCTGCGGAGGAGCTGCCGCCTGCATGCCTCGCCCCCCTCGCGCCCCTCGCAGCGTCATCACCCTTCACGTCTGTGACTTTCTTTGCAGTTGACCGAGACCTCCTCCCGTTACGCCAGGAAGATCTCCGGCACCACTGCCCTCCAGGAGGCCCTGAAGGAGAAGCAGCAGCACATTGAGCAGCTGCTGGCCGAACGGGATCTGGAGAGGGCGGAGGTGGCCAAGGCCACGAGCCACGTGGGGGAGATAGAGCAGGAGCTAGCGCTGGCCCGGGATGGACACGACCAGGTGAAGTCTGGTGCTGGCCTTGCTGTGGAGATGGTGATGGGTTCCAGGCGGATCTCGCGGCAGAGATGGCACAGGTTCTAGATGGAGGGAGGAGGCCAGACGCCTGCCTGGTGCTTGGAGCCAGGAGCTAGTCTTGGGAGCCCTCGCCATGTCTTTGCTGGGCTTGTTTGAGAGCTGTGACCTGGGGTGCGAGAGCGCAGCACCGTACAGATGGAGTTCTGTCCTCCTAGAGTCTCCCGTAGCCTGCGGTCTTCATGTCCAGGTCTTCTGGCCTGTCTGTGTTAGGAGAGCTCGTTTACCAGGACTCGACCTGTGTTACAGCTTCTGGCTTGTAGATTGACCTTTGTGTGAGTTTCAGTGTCCAGAAAGGTGGGAGCTGTTTTAACGTTGCCCTCTATCGCCTTAATGGTGGGGTTTCCATCATCACCTTCCAGGAGTGCTGCCGGAAGCGACCTGTTAAAGGTCATAGAGCGCATTTTCACGTGAAAAGGAGTCACAGTAACTAACGCCAGCCCACAGTGGTGCTACTTAGCTGTAGCCGTTTGCAGGCATCCCTGGGCCTGTGTGGGGCAGAGCGGGGCCACTCACCAACACCCTTGCCTCCCTAGCACGTCCTGGAGCTGGAGGCCAAGATGGACCAGCTTCGAGCCATGGTGGAAGCTGCCGACAGGGAGAAGGTGGAGCTTCTCAACCAGCTCGAGGAGGAGAAAAGGTGACCCTGACCTATTCCCTGGTGCACACGTGGCCTCTTCCTTTTACAACGCCCTTCCCCTTAGCAGCCGAAGGGATGACCATGTCCAGTGGAAATTGAAGTCTCTATTCTCTGTGAGGAGGGTTTGCTTTGATTTGACCTCTTTTGAGTCCTTTGGAATCATCTAGACATGGCCTGATTAACTGAACAAATATTTATTGAGCACCTACTGCGTGCCAAGCATCCTCTTGCAATCACCTCCGTCAGTGTGGTGGAGTTCATCCAAACCCAGCTTCCCCCTGGAGACTTTGCTGGTGGAGGGTATGCTGGGTCCAAGTTCCCCAGGGTTTAGGAAGCCCCTTCTGTGCAGCTGATGACAGTGTCTTATGTCTGGTGGGTGACGGAAGGTCCCTGTCCTTGAGAAACACAGTACCTTATGGGAAAACAAGACTCTTGTGGGAAGCAGTAAGAGAGTTATCCAGGTCTGTGTGAAATCAAGTGCTAAACTGAGAGACAGAGAAAGCAAGTTTGGTTCTTACAAAAGGTCGTTGGAGATGGTTAACAAGCCACGTCTCTAAAAACAGCATCTTCCCAGAAACCACATGAACATCTCTGACTCTGGGATGTTTGTCCTCTATTGTTGCACTTAATGCCATCTCCTGTCATTTCCAATGGCAGCGACTTAATTCCCTAGTAGTCAAGGGTGACAGAGCGCAGGACAGTCACATGCGCTGCCATAGTAAGGGGACCGCACCTCGGAGGTGGCTGCAGTGTCTTCCCAGGAAATGGCTTGCATAAGAATCTCTCTTTACATCTGACTGTGGCCGCAGGTGCAGGACAGAGGACGACAGGTGCTTGTCTGCCCTTCGCTCGGCCCTCAGACCCGCCCCGTCTCTGCCGTAGCTCGAGGGCTTTCGTTTGCTTCCTGTTCGACCAAGTAGAATTTTTAGAAATGCTAGTGAGTTCGAAACGTTTGTTTTGCATGTAGGTTATGAACTTTGTCCCCCTTTTCTTCTTTCTCTTAACAGCCAGTTTTGTAAAGATTTATGGTGTGGGAGTTACCCAGGTTGTCTATCTTCAAAGTGCCATATTTCACTTTCTGATGGCATTGATTGAAACACATGCACAGTCTGCCAGATTTTAAAACGTGAAAAGATGTCCATTTTAGAAGCAAATAGAATTTTTAAAGCTTATTTATTTATTTATTTTTAGAGAAGAAGGGAAGGAGAGAGGGAAATACCAGTGTGTGGTTGCCTCTCCCATGTCCCCTTCTGGGGACCTACCCTGCAACCCAGGCATGTGCCCTGAACTGGGAATCAAACCAGCAACCCTTTGGTTCACAGGCCAGCACTCAATCCACTGAGCCACACCAGCCAGGGCGCAGATAGAATTCTTGACTGCTTCTCCCGCAAGGAGTTCACAGCCTCATTCTCACCCTTGAACAGCTGACCTGGGGGGTATGAAGAGAGACTTGTTTTCTGTGCCTCTTTCCCCCACATTCTGCTCCTGGAAAGTAGAAGTGACAGGCTTGTGTTCCCAAACCTCCTTCTGTGGAGATGCGACCTCTCTTCCCATCGGGGAGAGCTCATCCCGATGAGGTCTGTTGTGCTGGTTGTGACCACAGGGAGGAGGTGCACTCTTACCTCCTGCTGTCTGGAACGTGCCCCTGGCTATGGCACAGAACACTTGGGTGCAGGACCTCGGCCCACGGATGGATGTGGTCACTCCCCGTGCCTCTGCAGGGTGGTGGTTGGAGAGAGAGACAGAGAGACACAGTGCGGTATGGTGCCATGCTCCTCAGTTCCTTTCTGAAGTGCTTTGTTCCCGTCTCGCCCCACAGGAAGGTTGAGGACCTTCAGTTCCGGGTCGAGGAGGAGTCTATCACTAAAGGCGATCTTGAGGTAACACCCCTCCAGCTCTGCGAAGTGTTCAAGGGGCCCAGTGCTCAGAAACGTGGATGAAGTCACTTTGCCCGCTGATGAGGCCAGAGCAGGGCTGTGGGCCGGCCGAGCTCTCGCCCCCGGCCTGTGGCCGCAGAAGATTTTCACTCCTCTCTGCTTGTGCTTTGAAATTCAGAGCCTTGAATTGGAGTCGGTCGAGTCATACATCTGGCAGTGTGTCCCAAGGCGGACTTTGTATGTCCCTCTGATGACGGCAAGTGGCAGGCCGTGGAAGGAACTCTTTTTTGCTTCGTCCTAGCGGTCCAAAGCGAAGCTTTGCTCTTCGTCTCAGCCTCGCCTCTCAGTTGAGCAGCACGAGCCTTTTCTAGCCCTGGAAAAAGGGTAATTGTGTGCTCACGTAGTTGATTCTTTAAAAAGTTAATTACCTGAAAAAACGAGCAGTTCATATTTTAGATTCTTTTACTTCCCTGGCATCTTTTAAATTAACAGAGATTTTTCTTTATCATCAATGTCTCATTTCATCACAATGGTGTTCATGCTTTTTAAACCACTGCTAGATATATGACAAATATAAATTATTAAAAATTTCAAAATCTTCAGATTTTTGGTACTTTTAATCTGTAATATTTAGTAAAAATTGCACTTTTCTGTGCAGTTCTCAAAACGTATACACTTCTGCTAACATTGCAGCTCTAGAGTCTGTCGACTGCCCACGCCATGCTTGCACTCCAGAGGCCCTTCCACATAGGAACTCTGATTTCTTTGGAAATAAATGTATCTTTATAGTTAGCAAAAAGTAAGAAAACCATTTTCCGAGTTTTAGTTTTGTAAGACCCAGGGCCTAATGGATTATTAATAAGAAAACTTCTTCACTCATTTCATATACAGTTAGACATTTTAAATTTTCTTTTTTTGTGTGTTGTTCTCATCCATTTAGCAATAACCCCAGAGTCTCATGAGAAGCCTCATGTCTTTAGCTAATTCCTTTGAGATACAGCCGAGTTGTGTTTGGGGGAGGTACAGATAAACAGTGTTCACATCAGCAGTAGGCTAGTTAAGTAGTCTGTAAAGTTACTTAAAATCAGTCAGGTTTTTTGAAACCCTAACATACTGATACTTTAGTTGAATCTCTCTTTTGTCATTGTTTAATACTTTATTTTTTTACTGATAGCAAAAGAGCCAGATTTCTGAAGATCCTGAGAATGTAAGAGGGCACTTCACTGTATGGGCGTTCCCCTTGTTAACACAGATTGATTACAGATTAAAATGCTTATTGATATACTCGAATACTAACTGCGTATCTGACCTTGAGACATTGGCCCTAATGTTCCTGTGCATGTGGCTTTCAGAGCAGTTACATTTGTGTCCCGAAGAAACCGTATGTAATGGCTGAGCTCTGTACATCCATTCGTTTGATTGGTAGGCATATGTTAACGTTATAAAGAGCTTTGCCGAAAAGAGGGGAAGAAAAGAATTTTATCTTGGGGCCTGACCCTCACTTAATTTATTATGTCTTCTAATTGTAATAGGATTATTCCAAGAGAGATGATTGCCAGTGGAGACATAAAACGTATTAAATGAAGTAGTCACAGAAATTCTGGGGGAAGTTTTCCCAAGCTGTCTAATAATTTCATTCCCAGGAGACTTAAAGGGCCCTGGGAATCCCAGACTGATCGCCTTTGGTGTGAGTGCCCCCTGCTGGCCAGTGCCTGTCCTTACAGCTGACTAGACATTCAAACTAGGCTTTGGTTGAAGTATTTTCCCTGGTTTTTGAAACTAGAGGCGAACCTCCTTCAGTGAAAAGACTGAGTGTTTTAAATTTATTATTTCAAAGTGAGGTTTTTCGGGAGCAGTGCTACTAGGCATGTAGGTGTTTTTCTTTCCCTCCGCCCTCTGCTTAAGACCAGGCACCCAATTCAGATCTTACTAAAGTTAGCTCCAAATCCTGGCTTCTTGGTGCCCCTTGCCAGAAACCCAAAGACTTTGTACTTGGATTTGTCACCACAAGAGAGCACAATTAAAACAGGGCGTTTCTCCTCACCACCGGCTGGCTGGCAGCTGACCAGACGGCTAAGACCGAACCCTAGCACAGCCTCGGTTCGGAGGGCTCCTTTTTGTGCAGCTACTTCAGTGATCTGGGTCTCGCTGTCCTTCCCACACAGGCTCCCGCTGCCTCCGCTGTCGTCTGCATGGGGCCCCTCCTGCCTCTCTGTGCGCTTCTCGCAGAGCCTCGCTTTCCCTCAGTCCTGTCCCAGGGCTGCCCTGGCAGGGCCGTGTCTTATTCTGAGAAAGGGACTGTGGAGCAAGGGGGGCTGTCCTGTTCAGTGTCGCATCTTTCCTGCGCACGTGGCATGGAAGTGCGTCCCACGTTCCCGTGCTGGTGGCTGTGCAGAGAGGGCTGTCCCCCCGCCTTGGGGCGATCTTGCCGCATCGCCTGGACGGGCTCGGAAGGGGGTTAGGATCCCATTTGGTGGATGCTGGCTTTTTGTCCTGATGCGGTGACCTTTCCCCCACGGGCCACCGAGCTCAGTGTCCAAAGGAGGGGGAAGGCTTTGTGCCATTTGCTTTTTGAATTTCAGTGTCTGAGGCTGGGACCCCAGTGATGTAGGTCTGGATTAGAGTCTCCTCGTGACAGCAGGTAAACGGAACAGCTGTCCAAGGCACATAGGGACGAGGGACACGCACACATAGCCAGACAACATGGTTTTCGATGTTGTTATTTTCGTGGCATGTGAGAGGCGAAGCAGGTGAAGGTTTTGGTTAAATATTCCCTGATGACTTCTGCCTGCCTCACAAGCAGAGGGAGCTCTGGAACGCATCACGTCCTCAGAGCAGAGACGTTCGTAATGTGACGCATTCCACCTCCTACCGAATCTCTGCACGACCTTCTGTTACTTTATTTAGAGTTTGTCGTTTTTTCGTTGCCCATGATGGCCCAGACTGATAGATCTGAGCCGTTAGAACCACAAAATGTTAGGGTTAATACAAGTGACTGGAAGCTTCTGAGAAGAGCACTCTCAGTAGTTTTTATCAGTTGATTATGCTAAACCTCTGGAATAGGAGAGGGGAGCCGGAGAGAGGTGCGTTCACACTGATACTGAGTTCATTTGATTAGGATTCTGCTGCACTTAAACCTGTTACAAACAGATCACCTGGGTTCTCCACATGGACTCGTCTGATGGCGTGGTGATGGGGAGTCTCCGAGGATTTGAAATGCGGAGTTCCCACTCATGCCTTTGTGTTGGGTCCACACTTCTCACCTCGGAGCTGATAATCACTGCATCTTAAGAGCAAGACCAAGAGTCCATTTCTGGCCAGACTTTTCTCCAGCTCTGAGCCTCAGGGACAGAGGCCATGGAACATAATTAGTATTGAACTTGCTTTTTGTAAATCTAATCCTCCCCCTCCCCCGTGACAAACAGTCCTTAGAAAAGCCACCGTTGGGAAGAAATTGGAGCTTTAATGGCTCTTGCCTGTCAGGTGTGAGATATTGCCCAGCTCTTTGGGTCCGTCTCACTCACCTCAGCAGAGGCCGCTGGGTGCCCTCCGTGAGGTGTCACGCATGACCCTTGGTCACGTCAAGCTTACGCCGAAGTGCAAGGATCTGCTCAGGACTTACTGAACATTGACAAGATGTGGCCCGTTACCTTTCCCCTGTTGAGATGCTAGTGTGCACTCTGAGGGTCAGTCTCCTTTTTGAAGTTACCAAGTCAGTTACATACATGTCAGTGTCAAAGAGCTGTTGTGGGGAGGAGGGGAAAGTGATAGCTTAGAGGAATATTAACGATTCTAATTTGTGCTGATAAACTTCACTTATCAATATAACTTATATTTGCTGCATGCCTCTGACTCTTTTCATCTTGCCTCGTGTGTTTTCCATTTTTCCTTTCCAGTAGACTAGCTCATGCCCCCTGCCCACCTCCTCCGAGTGTGGTTGGCGTCCATCCTCACCCCGACCTCCCATCTCACTTCCGCCCTCTGCCCTTCCCCACTGCCCGTCGTGTTTGCTCACCCGTCGGCGGACGGTACCGGTGGCTCAGCCTGCATGCCGCTGTCTCTCCTCTCGTGCTGGCATGTCATGGTGGCACTGTTGTGTTCTCTTCCTCTTCCTTTTTACTAACAGACGCAGACCAAACTGGAGCATGCCCGCATTAAGGAGCTTGAACAGAGCCTGCTCTTTGAAAAGACCAAAGCTGACAAACTCCAGAGGGAGTTAGAAGACACTAGGGTAATGGTTTCCACTGTTTGACGAAGCCGAGCCGCGTGTGCGAGTGGTGGGCGCCTTGGGTGGCGCCCCGGCCGTGGGCCCGAGCCCTGACCCAGTGGTTCAGCCTGAGTTTGGTCTCGAGGCCCTTCCTGAGCTTAGACGGCTGAGTAGGCACAGGAGGTTCATGCCAAAGCTCTTTCAAAGGTAAAGACTCATCCCTTTGCTTAACTCGGCCCAAATGGAGATGGGAGACCCCACAGCCGCGCACACTGCGGGGAGCCCACAGCTGCCCTGGAGGCTCTCCGGACAGGAGTACCTTTCTCCGGTTGGCCGCAAGCAGGTGGCTGTCCTCTGCCTCTCATGTCCTGGTTCCTGGGTTCTCTAGCTCATTTTATGTCATTGTTTCCCTTGAGCTGTCTTCTGCCTTCTTCCCTGGCCCCAGGGGAAGGGTGTGGAAACACTGAACCCCCCCACTAACAGAGGGTTGTCTCCCATTATCTTCCTTTTCCCTTGATGCCAGGTCTGTCTTTGAGTTTTCCTCCTTTCTGTGACCCGGGAGGTTCAAGTCTCAGTTGTCAGGAAGGAAAAGGGAGTTGGGAACAGAACTTCTTACCGCCCCCACTCCCTTGGGGCCATTGCCCTCGCCGTGTCTCCGCTTGCGTATGGATTGGAGCGCCTACACGGCACTCATTACGCGCCAGGCACTGTTCCGAGTGCTGAGCGAGTGTGCACTTAGTCCCACCACAACCCCAGGCGGGAGCTGGTGGTGGTGTCCCCATTTTACAGGTGAGGACACTGAGGCATGGAGAGGTCAGGTGATTTGCCTAAGGTCGTACAGCTAGCAGTAAGGTGGAGCCAAGGTTTGTGTCTCGGCTGTTTGGCTCGGAGTCTGTGCCCTTCACCACATGCAGTCTGTCTGTTACGGGAACAGTTTTGTGCTGGAACATTTAAGGAGTAATCCGAGTCACTTACATGGAAGAAGACGTGTGCATAGACACCTTTTAAATCATACATTTGACTGTTGATGGCTGCATCGCCTTGGTCCTTAAATTTAAAATATCAAAAATTTTTCTCTGATCAAACATTGGCACTCTGATTTTTTTCTTTTGAATTATTAGTATTTTTAGAAATTTCTCCTCTTGGGAAATCACTGACTGATCTAAAAATCTAGATAATTTGAGTGATTTTTCTTCTCTAAATCATGCTTTTATTTTTTAAGAAAAAAGGAAATGGTCTCAGTCAGCCTCAAAACTAAAGCTGTCTCCTGTGTATCTGGTAAGAAAAATGTCCCGGTAGTTTGGTGCTCTTCCTTCATTACTTGAGAGCCGGACTCGGCCTGGGAAACAGAAGGGACCGAGGGTAAGGTTATTGAAGGAAGGCATTTCTTTACTTCTGAACGCCTCTCCCAGACTGCTCTGTCAGCAAACAGCTTTGATACTTTTTATTGTTGTTGTTGTTGTTGTTATTTTCTGCTGTGGATAAGAAAGCGTCCGTTCCCAGCATGGCTGGTCACGTATTTCAAATCTAAGCCATCGTTTTCCTGTAAGTGGTCTTGTCTTCTGTCCATCCTCACTCTGGGTCTGTCAGGTGTGAGACTAACCAGGGACCCATGCAGGTCTCACCCCCCCCCCCCCCAGATTCCTTTCAGGAGGCACTGGGGCCCCTCTCAGCCCCCAAGTCCAGTTTGTGAGCGGCGTGCTCAGGGCTGTAGCGACGTCTGCCCGAATAAGACGTGGGGCGGACCCTCCTGGCCTCAGACCAGCAGGGCGGGCGGACTGTGGGAGATAAAGTAGACATGGGTGCTGCGAAAACGCCGCACAGAGTGGACCACGCCGTTTCTTGCCGCCACTTGTTCTTCTTACTTGGCTTCCTCAGTCAGCCTGCTCTGTTCTGGTTCCGAGCCGTTGCCCTGTTGGACTTGCGCACGTTACACACCTTGTAGCGGTGGGGTTTACTGAGGTTTTGTACCTCTCGAACTGCCCCGTCCCGCACCGCACTGCAGAAGAGGTGCATCCGTGAGTTAACGCCTTTGGCCTGAAGCAGCCATGGCCCTGACACGCAGCAGTTGCCGTCCGCTCTGAAATGTCCCCTGGCTTCATTCTGTGGTGCTGGGGACCGGAATGCATCCTTCCCTGGTCCTTTTGTGGGCATGTTGGTCCTCATCGCTGTCTCAGCCTGAGGGTGGACAGAGGGTTGTCTGTCCTGACAGTGAGCGAGGGAGTCGGCTTCTCCAGGAGACTGGATCCTTGAAGTCTGGGACTCCCTGGAGTGAGTAGGTCCCTCAGTTCCCTTCTGTTTCCCAGGCCAGGCGAGGAAACTTAATTCCTGAGGCTGCCGCTCCCCACACGTTTTGTGTGGTAGTCTGACTGCCTGCAGGCAGCAGAGGGAGAGAATTTCCTGAGAAGAAAAGGGCACAGGTTATGAAAGTGTTTTTCTTAGCTCTGGGATGCTTGTTTAAAAGAAGCAGCTTCCTGGGTCCTGTCCCAGAGCTGAAATAGAATCCAAGTACGAGGGGGTGACAGGGACCTGCGTTGCAGACCTGCCTCCCCGGTGACTCGTGTGCACCTGCAGCCTGAGAACCACTGGGTTAGGGGAACCAGAGATGCACACCGACGTGCTGACAGAATTAGAAAACCCAAAAGGGGGGTGCTGTGTAGGATGCTTATGTGTATCGTTGCAGGTAAGTGATCATTCTTTCATTGTCATTTTCTTTAAAGGTCAGTAAATTAACTCGGCATCCAGTTGAGGCTTTTATTCTACAGTTGATGTGATAGTCCTTGAAACACTTGCTAGGTAATCTTACACCTGTGGTACCGGTGCCGTTCTGTACACGTACAATACGAGCCACGTATATAAACATGTGATCGAACGTGTTCTGCTACTCACGTGAACGTACTATTATAAAAGAGAAAAAGAAACGGGGGAGATTAATAATGTACTTTACGTGAACAAATATATCCAAAATACTATCGTGATTACTATCATTCCATCACATAATCAGTACAAAACCCTTCACTAGACAGTTGACATTCGTCTCTCTCCCCCTCTTTGGAATCTGATATGTGTTTCACACGGACGGCCCCTGTCACTTCAGACGTGCCCTGTTCCAAGTGCCCGGCAGCCGAGCGTGGCTCCTGGCTGCTGCCCTGCACAGCTCGGGCGTGGAAATCCTCTCCGTCAGGGTGAGAAGCAGTTGCACATCCTGAGTGAAGCCCAGTAGGAAAAACAGGCAAAACGAGGAAGACTCTTTCTTCCAGCAGACAGGTGCACTGGAGAACGTTGAAAGTTACTGCTTCCGTTAACTTCTTACTAGTTAATGGATATTTCCCCAATTTCATCTTCTTTGGAGGAAAAAGAAATACTTTTGGAGTTAAACCCAACGTCAGTTCTAGATTCCCTTAGTCTCTCAAAATGGTGGAAGTTCACCAAAGATTGTAGCTTTGAGTGGGAGCTACTGGAATTGGGCCTCAGCCGTGACGGGAGTGAGGGGCAGATGAACACACAGGTGTTCGGGGTAGTCTGGCTGCTGCCTTAAGTTGGGGTAGAGATTTAAGGTCTTCAGAGTTCAAGAAAACCCCCAGCGACCCGTCACTTAAATGGTCTCTCTTTCTCTGGACTGCTGTCGATAGGTGGCCACGGTGTCAGAAAAGTCACGCATAATGGAGCTGGAGAAGGACCTGGCGTTGAGAGTGCAGGAGGCAGCTGAGCTGCGGAGGAGGCTAGAGTCCAGTAAGCCCGCCGGGGACGTCGACATGTCGCTGTCCCTTCTGCAAGAGATAAGCTCTTTGCAAGAAAAGTTAGAAGCCACCCATACCGACCACCAAAGAGAAATGACTTCTCTGAAGGAGCACTTCGGAGCCCGGGAGGAAACCCACCAGAAGGAGGTAAAGTCTCTCCAGGCCGCCGCAGAGAAGCTCTCCAAAGAGAACGAGTCGCTGAAGAGCAAGCTGGAGCTCGCGGACAAGGAGAGCGCGGACGTGATCGCGCTGTGGAAGTCCAGGCTGGAGACGGCCATCGCGTCCCACCAGCAGGCGATGGAGGAGCTGAAGGCGTCCTTCAGCAAGGGGGTTGGGGCGGAGACAGCCGCACTCGCCGACTTGAAAACGCAGATAGAGAAGACGAGACTGGAGTACCAGCAGGAGATAGAAAATCTGCAGAGCAAACAGGACTCCGAACGGTCCGCTCACGCCAAAGAAATGGAAGCCGTCAGGGCTAAGCTGATGGAGGTCATTAACGAGAAGGAGAACAGCCTGGAAGCCGTCAAGTCGAAACTGGACAGAGCCGAGGAGCAGCATATGGTGGAAATGGAAGACGCGCTGAACAAATTACAGGAAGCGGAAATAAAGGTAAAGGAGCTAGAGGCACTACAAGCCAAATGCAGTGAACAAACCAAAGTTATTGATAATTTTACGTCACGGCTCAAGGCTGCCGAGGAAAAGCTCTTGGACCTTGATGTGCTTCAGAAAGCCAGTTCCGAAGGTAAATCGGAAATCGAGACCCTTAGACAGCACCTTGAGGCAGCTGAGAGACAGATTGAAAGTTTAGAGGTTGAAAAGGAGGCTGAAAGTGGCAAGGTTCGTATCGACATCCTCCATCTTTTTCTTTTCCACGTGTTCCTCTTCTGTTGCATTGTGCGTTATTTTTGAGTTGAGACACCTCCTCGTCCAAGTTCCTGATTTAATTAAAACAAATCGCTCGGTGCTAATGCACTTCCCAGCTGAGTATAGTATCTTCTGAGTGTCTTGGGCACGGTTTCATCTGAGGAGATTTGGGGAAATAGCGGCTTAGTTGTGTGAGTTTGTTTGGGTTTCCTATGTCCTGGCCAGTGTGTTACTTTATCTCTGTGGTTCTGTGATCTGCTGTTAAAGCGCGGTTCCGGCCTGGAGTCTCTTTCTAAAAGAGAGGACTCCCTGAGTTGACGGTGTTCAGGTGAAGGAGTGAATGAATTAGAAACGCGGAAGGTCACCCCCTTTCTCAGCTCCATGATTGCCTCACCTGTGAGGTCACATGTGAAAGCAGAGCACAAACTCTGCGGCCACTCGACTGCCATACGTGAGCACGCTCCGATGAGCGACGGTCACAGCAGAGTGACGGCCAAGGGCCTGCTGCAGCGCCGTGCACGTCCCTCTGGAGTTGTTCCCGTGCCACCAGGACGCACTCTGTTTGCTGTGCAGGGAGAGACCAGAAGAATGTGCTTCTGGTCAAGGCGGAGGAGAGGATCTGGAACGTTCACCAGCCGCGTTTCTTAGAGCTGCGGATCGTGCCCTCTCCCACTCCCCCGCCGCCAGCTGGGGCACTGGCACTGGTGCCGGACATTCTGAGCTTTCTGTGGGAGAAGCTGCTCTGTTGGCAGCAAGGAGAGGATGGAGAGGGGTGAGTGGGAAGGGGAGGACAGCAAAAAGTAACCTCAGTTGAAGGCGATAAACCATTTACAGGAAATTTTCCTCAAATCTCCTCAGTTGGTTCCAAATACCAATTAAAATACAAAGATTAATTAGTGGAGAATATGTAGCTAATGGTTGGTCTGCTTTTTCACATCAAGATTTAATGAAAGCCCATTTCTGATGACTCTCATCTAGTGCATTTTTAAAAGTTCATTTTTATGTTAAGTGTCGAAATACCGCAGGCATATAAAAATACAGAAAATGGTAACATAGACCACATGTATCCGTCATTTCTATCTTAAGGTTTTTAAAAGTCCAGGAAATGAAATTGCTCAGCTAACTCATTTAGAAAGTAAGCATCTGTACTTTCTGCTTTAAATCATGCTGGTGTTCCAAATTTGGGTGAAGAAAACTACTCTATTTTGATTATCTTAAAACAGCCATGAGGCAGTCACATGTAGAGCTGGCTGTGTGAAAAGCCACTGTTTCTTAGAGTCAGAAAAAGACGATTCCTTAGCCGTGCCTTTATCCCGTTCAGTTGTGTTTGGTTGTGTCTGTTTCTCATCATGTTTGTGTTTGCTTTTTGTTCCTCATTTCTTTTTTGTGTTCGTCCATTTGCTTCTGCGCCACCTCACCGTACGGTAGGCTAGTAGCATCACCAAAGAGCTGCAGGGGAGAGAGCTAGCGCTCAGTCAACTCCAGGAGCACGCGAGTGCAGTCAGTCGAGCGAAAGAGGCTTTGGAGAAAGAGCTCCAGACTCTGGTAAGTGCCCGTCGCGCGTCCGAGTCCCAGCGTCCCTGGCCGTCCGGAGTCGTTCTCGTGTAGAAA
>PVKM010006665.1:24123-43790 GCA_004027735.1 Carollia perspicillata
AGGACAGCTCATGGACTTCATGGGATGTGGGGCCACTAACTCGGGATCGTTTATTTTTGAAGTGTGGCCTCGTTCAGGTCTGAACTCTGTTAGTGGAGTCGAATGCGCACCAGAACCACGTTAATATTAAATAAAGTGTATCACTTCATTACTTATTCAGTAGGATCAGCCTTTTAAAAAGGAGGGGGAGCCCTGACAGTGTGGCCTTCTGTGGCAGTTAGCAGTTCAGTGAGGGAGCTAGTGGAGGAGGTGCTGATACCTTCTCTAGTTTCCGTGTCTTCTGCCTCAGAGCAGACACTCTTCTCCCTCAACCTCTCCCGATTCTGAGCCACTGAGTTTCATCCCAGCACTGAGTTTGACTGACGCAGGCCTTTTCTTGGCCTAATTCAGTGCTGCTTCCCAATTGTGTCATCTCGAATTAGTCACTCCTGGGTGTTGGACAGATTTATGGTGTCTAGATAATTTTGATTCTGTCCAAAAGTAGCATTCTTATTCTTACACCCTTTTTTTTTAATTTCCTTCCTCCACCCTCCCTCCCAACTCATAATAATCCTTTCTGTCTTTGGAAAGATGTCACCTAAATCCTAGGCAGATTTGATTCACCAAAATATAAAATTTGGTAGAATTTGGGGTGTTTTTAAAAGTGATAAGCAGGTAAGACATTAAGGAATCAAAGCGAAGGAAGGGACGGCCACATTGAGCAGCTGCTCTGAAGACGAGGCCTCCTCATATGGGGAGGTCCAAGATGGAAACCTTCAAAGGACGTGAACGTTTTGAGATAATCTTAGGGTAAATAAAACTTGACGTAGAAGGCAGTATATTTATAGAACTGACAGTCCTTGGGGAAGACTGAAGCTAAAAATGTAAAGCATTAAAGAATCATTGATGATAATCAAAATTAGAAGCCGAAGTAGATGAGACGATCTCAGCGACCACCTCTAGCCTCTGCGGAGAGACTCCAGGAGAAGTGTGATGACGTCACATGCCCCGGTGCCTTTGTTACAGCCAGAGTACCGGGCTGGAGGAGTCGTTTTTCAGGCGCACTGTGATTTTTTTACTGTGAATCCAAAATGTTAGAGAGCATCAAAAGGAAGATGGTGGTGTAAAAACTAGCAAGACACTTTTTAAGACTCCTGACAGGTGACATGTGACATAGAAAAGTATCTCTGGCTGTGGGAGATCACTACCCAAGCCCCAGAAAGCCAGCACAGCACTGGAACCTCCCCCCACACCGTGTGATACGTGGTCATGGGGCGCCCTTGACAAGCTCCCCATCCTTGGTAGGGGGTCCACACCCAGAACTCCAGCCCCTGCTGGAGCCTGTAGCTGGTCACACCCTCACTCATTGCTGTAACACACCCCAGTTGTCTGCGTCCCCAGCGGGCAGGTGATGGGGCTGAGTGTGAGGGCCTGTCAGTCACTCTTCTTTTTTTAAGGTTTTATTTATTTATTTTTCGAGGGAGGGGAAGGGAGGGGAAAAGGGGGAGAAACATCGATGTGCAAGAGAAACATCGATCTGTTGCCTCTCACTTGCTCCCAACTTGGGGACCTAACCCGCAACCCAGGCATGTGTCCTGACTGGAAATTGAACAGGCAACCTTTTGCTTTGCAACGACCCCCAATCCACTGAGCCACACCAGTCAGGGTGCTTTTCAGTTTTACTACATGACTTTTCCCTTTTCAGATTAAAGTTCAGATGGATGACTGATTTTTTTCCCATTTACAAATATTTTTACTCAAGTAATTTTTTAATAACTTTAAAAAATATTTTATTTATTTTTAGAGAAATGGGAAGGTAAGGAGGAAGAGAGGGAGAGAAACATCAATGTGTGGTTGCCTCTCATGCGCCTCCTACTGGGGACCTAACCTGCAACCCAGGCATGTGTCCTGACTGGAAATTGAACCATCGACCCTTTGGTTCGCAGGCCAGCACTCAGTCCACTCAGCCATACCAGCCAGGGCTTCAAATAATCTTTTTAATGAGGACTATGTAAATTTGGTACTGGTGTTGGAAAATACCATATCCTAACTCACTAATCTATGGGGAAGGAGAGGGGTCTGTTTTCATGACAAAGAATAACCCCTTCTGACGTCATGCCTTTGCAATTTATTCCTTGTTTTTTATTTTTTTAAGATGGTTCATACTTGAATAGCAAGTTCAGTGATAAACATCGGTAGTTGTACACAAGGTGAAAGGAAACTTTTGTTCTATGTTATGAAGCAGTTTAGCTTGGCATTTTGGCCAGATACACAGGAAATGTTCAACTAAGCGTAGGAGGGTTTGCAGTTTGTAAAGACTTGTCCATTTGTCATCTCTTCACCCAGGTGCCCGTTTTTTTTTAAACAAGTGACTGATTCACCTGTTTCTTTAATGTACATTTTCATGAATAATGTCGTAATTCAGTCATGTCATTGGAAAGTGGAATAATTTCACCAGGCTTTTTTCTCTTGGTCTTTAAGTTGGACACGCTTAAAGAAAACAACTTGAAAAATGTGGAAGAGCTGAACAAGTCGAAAGAACTTCTGACCGTAGAGAACCAAAAAATGGAGGAATTCAGGAAAGAAATGTAAGTTTATCTCCTTTGAGAGAAGTTGTGGACCTTGTTTAAAATCGCAAAAGTGAAAACAACGCTGGTTATTTTTTAAGATATTTGACAAGTACACGGAGTGAAAACAGTCACCCTCCCGCCCCACAAACGCTGTCGCACCGGAGAAGTAGCCCCGGAACCCCCGGTTCAGGGAACCCCCCGGAACCCCCAGTTACGAGGCAGAACTGTGGTAAAGACCCAGATGCCGTGTGCTGGCTGGCGGTTAGGGCGTTTGGGGTTCGGGTGTGATTTCGTAAAGCCTCCTGAAAGGTAGACTCAGGGCTTTGTGAGTGGTGTGGGCACATGGTAGCCTGTCTCGACGTCTGGCCACATCAGACCCTTCAGTAATAAATCCCTCCAAACCCTTTCTGTAGGAGCAAAAGAACAACAACATTACTGAGATTATCAACAATCTTGACTTTTTTTTAAGACTGATCAGATCCTCTAGGTGGAAATTAAATGAGCAGAATTTTGCAAGACTTTTTCTTATAAAGGCTCACCCACTAGTCTGTTGCCCCGACTGCAGGCAGACAGGCCGGCCATGCTGCCTTCGTCAGCGCTGCCTTTCAAGTTTGGTGTTTATAACTGCACACGGTTATTTCGCTGGCATTTGTAGTGATGGGTAGGGGGCAGATTTCATTTTGGCTTTCTGTTCTGAGGGCTACGCTGCATCAAGTGTGTGAAACTGAAAATCTGGAGCTGACGAACCT
The DNA here is from genome assembly GCA_004027735.1 of Carollia perspicillata. Taxonomy (NCBI): domain Eukaryota; kingdom Metazoa; phylum Chordata; class Mammalia; order Chiroptera; family Phyllostomidae; genus Carollia; species Carollia perspicillata. Next base: position 27,422 of record PVKM010006665.1, read on the forward strand.
GGTGAGCGTTTGAGCGCTCTGTCAGGCGTGGTACAGTGAAGCTCGGAAGGGTACAAAGAAGAATCCTGTGTGGTCCCTGCCCCCCAGGGTTTATATTACTTATTTGGAGTTCCGATCAGGCAGATGAGGTTCAGGCAAAAACAAAAGCATCACTTCCAAACTGCTATTCTGAGTTACCATCCATAATACTATTTGTTGACCAAGCTCGAATTAAACTAGCCTGTGTCTAGTTCTTCTGAGAGTTCTTAAAATCCTGCTAGAAATGGTGTCACCTGAGCTGCTCAGGACACTGACCATGGATCCCTTCTTCCGCCTGCGTCTCCACAAGGCTTCTATAGATGCTGGTTAGATAGTCCCGACAGTCCCGTTGCCCAGATTGGTAAATTTACAACTGAGGTCACGGTCATCAGGAGAGGCTTCCACTTCTGTACCTGCTGAAGCGCAGTAACAGTGACGGAGACGGTGCCTGGAGGATTGGGGCCGGGCAGGGTCAGTACAGCTCAGGATCTCCCCCACCCACCCCTGCCCCGTGACACTGGTGGTCATGTTCACCCGGAGCCCTGGGGCCCCGAGTTCACTTTAGTTCACTGTGTCACCCAGGCTACTGGTGAGCAAGGATCTGAGCCACAGGGGAGGACCCCCTGCCTGGCCTCGCCTCTGAGCTCTGGGACGCAGGGGCAGGGCCGGAGTGGGTCCAGCCAGGAGAGCTCCGCATTAGGTGAAATTCCCCTTTCCTGCCACAAGACTTGAGTCCCTTGGGGTCATTCCATTGGTGTAGTACGTAAGTGTTCAACATCCTCCCTGAGCTGTTGTCATGCCACTGCCCCCAGAGTGTGGGGTGGTGTCATGTCTCTTAGGAGACAGACTGTTTCTGTGTCCCCTTCTGCACGCTCCCCTTGAATAATGAGAGCATAGCCGCCTGCCTGTGGAAGCAGAGGAGCAGCCTCAGGAGACTGGCCCACTGTTGCCCCCCACCCCGGCCTGCCATCCTCCTGCAGCCGTGCTCCCCACCCCTCCGTTCCCTGAAGGGGTGGCCTAGGTGAGGAGCCAGGCCACGGGGCAGACAGAGCCCAGGCTGCTTCAGATTCGTAGCCTTTTTCCTGGCCCACCAAGCCCGAGGGGGCCACATCTTCCATCAGCAGGTGCCCGGATTCTTAGCAGGAGGCGGGCACTGGGGGACACCCCCAGGACGTATGCCAGGCGCTGCTGGAGGGAGGTATGAAGGGTGGGCTGAGAGAGGCCCTGGCCCAGAGACTCATTGTTCCTGCTCTAGAGTTGGCCATACTTCAAGGACCAGCTGATAGAAATGTCCTATGTGATGGGAACAGTGCTTCTCAGAAAACAAACTGAAAGCCTAGCCCTGTGACTGTCCCTCTATTCCTCAGGGCTGCAGGCTGGGGCGGAGCGTTCGTTCTGTGGTTCGGCAGGCACATGGCTCCTTGCGTCCCCCGCCAGGACCACGGAACCTTGAGGGAAAAGGGACAGGCACAGAGACACGGGAGGTCTGCTAGGGACTGCCTCCCACAGGGCACTGCCCTCGGCACCGGGATCCCACACGCAGGGCCACATGTCCCCGATCCTCTGTGTGCTGACTGGGCTGGTTTTAGAGAAACGTGTGGTTTGGGTTAGCCAGCTCACGTTTTCAGACAGAGGAAGAGTAAAGCAGTTTCTGCTGGATAATGTTGAGTCCTACCTAGGAACGATCTAATGAGCGATCTAATTTTCGTCTTTGCTGACCTGGTATGGTGGTAAATGTAGGATATATCTAGCACGGCAGTTAATAGATTTGTCATCAGTTCATAAGTCTCATGTTTACGAGTCAATATTAATCATGTCTATTGTGCTCCAGTTTTAAAACTTGGCTTTCTTCTTTTCAGTTTCATGATCTCTTGCCATGTAGAAAGAAAAGTAGCTTTAAAAATGTTTAGAAGTATAGCTGTAGGTATTTCTGGAATTACTCCTGAGAGTGTTCCCAGGAGTCGGGCTGCGAGAGCCTCCCTCTTGAAGCGCAGGGGTCCACCGCGCTCGAAAGAAAGAAGGTGCTTCAGTGTTAGAGGCGGCCCGTCCGCCGGTGTTAGGTCCCATGTTCTCGCTCCTGCAACTTCCTGACTTGACAGTTTGGGGCGAATCTCTTCAGTGCCCTGAGCCTCCGTGGTTTTGTTTTTAAAACCAAATGATGCGATGAGCCTTCTTAGGGTTTGAGGATTGAATGAGAAAATGTACAGGAAGGCAGTCAGTAGATTTTAAAACATTAAACCAATGCTTAGGACTTAGGATATTCCTTAGACTCCTTGCATTAATTCTCCTTACTGCGGGCTCTCAGTAGACACCAGGGACCTACACAACTTTACAAGATGAAAGTCTCAAGTAGAGAGAGCACAGGATCACAGACCTCGGCCCCCAGCCACAAAGGCGCTGAGACCACACCCCCCCGATGAGGGCGTTGTCTGTCCACCTGGGCGCGAAAGCTTTGGCTCGTGGTGACTTCACCATAAGCAGAATCTTCAGTTTTGTCAAGAGTTAATCGATTTTAGACAGGATGAACTTTAGCTGTCATGCGTGTGCGTGTGTGCGTGTGCATGTGTGTGTGTGTGTGTGTGTGTATTTTTATCCATAGCTGAAATCAAGCCTTCCAGGTTTTGAATGGCTAATTACCTGAGGCTAAAATCCCCCTATCCCAGCTTTTCTTTGCTTGCTAGATAAACACCTCTGTAAAACACTAGATTTAACATGCAGAGAGAATTGCTGTGTAGATTCAGTCCCCCGAATCTTCACGCACTCACCCCTGTGCGCACGGTATAGGTGGATGGAGAGGTAGAAACCAAGAAGACCGCGGTGCCGAGCACCGCCACCCCTCAGACAGTCGGAGTTAAAAATAGATGCGCTCGTGCGTCAGCAGATGGCTCGAACCCAGATGACTGGACTCAGAGCTCAGCCACGCATGACAGCTCACTCGATGGAGCGTAGCCAGCGCAGACTTAAAACCCTAATCGCACCAGAACCCACCGTAGCACAGAGCTGAAATCCAGTGATCAAATAAAATATTTTGAAAGCCCACGTGTAAAGGATAGTTTGGGATATATATCTTGGATTAATCTCGAAAACCTCGAAAAGATGCTTAGTAAATGTACTTACCTGCTCATGTGTTATGTGCTGATATCGATGAGGTAGGTGAGCAGGCTCTGTTTTTATGTACTTCTCTTAATTACACATTAGCATTATAGAAAGAATACAGTCGAATGAAACCCCTGTCTCATAACTAGACAGCTGCCTTTCCTTCGGGACCACACTTCTAGCTGACCCACAGACATACTGAGATTCATGCCAGCACTTGGTGGTGACAGACACCAACCAAGGAGACCAGCAGATTTTGGTTCCTGCCAGGAAAAGTGGGGTACAGGCTCGTGCAGCTAGAACAGGGCGCCTGGCAGCAAAGCGAACCCCTCTGTCCACAGCGCAGGTGTTAGTACGGTTTCCTAGCGGGTGCAGTCCAAAAGCCCGGAGGAGTGCCGGCCGTCCCCCTTGTCGTTCATTTCAGAGTAGCGTCAAGTTCTGTGTGGGGAGGGCTCAGAGTAAGGTAAGTGTGGGTGGCGAGAGGCTGGATGTGGTGTTTACTCAGTCCTTTTTTGAAACACGCAATGACTGTGGGTGGCAGTCCTCCTGAGAGGTCATTGCCACTTGGCCCCTCCTGCAAGGAGGTCACACTGCTGCCTGTTATTATAGAGCCTGCCAGGCACGTGACCCAGATATATTTTCCCCGGTGCCGTGGGGCTGCTCGTCTCCCACAGTTTCCTTGCCTGTCTTGTTTCTATGGTAACCGCGCACCCACTGTCCTTGCAGAGAAACCCTGAAGCAGGCAGCGGCGCAGAAGTCCCAGCAGCTCTCGGCACTGAAGGAGGAGAACATGAAACTTGCCGAGGAGCTGGGGAGAAGGAGGGACGAAGTCTCAACTCACCAGAAGGTCAGGGGGCTCGGGGTGGGCGTAGCCGGCGCTGCCGTCTGCTGTCTGGTGGGCTGGCGGGCTGGCGGGCGCCGTGTGGAGACAGCTCCAACCTGCACTCCAGGGGGTCGGGTGTGCCAGGTGGGATGCCTCCTCAGTGGTGTCATGTGCCTGTTCTTTGCAAGTGAGCTGCAGCTGTAGAGCCCGGGTTTGAGTCCGTGGACGGGTCCTTAAAAAAAAAACACTGGGAACTTGCAAGCAAGTGGCAGCTGAGGTCTTTATTGGGTGATGTGAGAGCGGTGTGTTTAGGGGCAAAAGACAGTAGCTCCTTCCTCCGGATTTTAACATTCTTTTCTCTCAGGTTTTTATTTTCATTCATCAAAGCTGGTTTTAAGGAAGCAGATTCCAAGAATGGTTTCGGTGTGACGGTTGGCAGCTGTTTTTAGATAGAACTCTGCTTTTCTTTAAGTTAAAAAAGAACAATATGACAGACGTGTCCCAGTGGAGCCAAGTGTGGACGTGCACTCGAGTGCAGTGGCACACGGGGAAACATGTCACGTCTGGGGTGGACGCCGCCTGGCCCGCTCGCACCCGGATTTAAACCACGAAGGTTCTGGGCGAGTTTGTCGGGCACGGACTCAGAACCGGGTCTGCCTCCCGCTGCGTTCTGCCCATCACTCTGGCAGTCGGCTCCAAGTGCCGGCCCAGGGGCTCGGAGCGACGTGCTCCTCCGGAGAATCCTGCTGTGTGGTCATTCTTGCTCTGCGTGTTAAGGGGAGAATCTGCCCCCAGCCCACGTTGCCAACATTTGCTCCCATGTGGGACGCAGGAGCTGGGGCGATCGTGTGGAGTCTCCGTGGACACAGCGCCACCTATGGCGAGAGCACTTTTCAGGGCGTCAGTCTCAGACTTTCCACAAGTGTTTGACTTCACAGAAGAGGGGCCACATCTCCTCCTCCGGTCTCTCACCACTGTGGTGTCCTTCTGTGTGACAGGCACAGATGAGTGACAGCTTCATCTCACTCACCTTTGCAGTACCTGTAAGAGATGGCCCTGCCTTTATTCCCATTTGTAGAAGAGGAACAGGAGCCCAGAGAACACAGTTCGCTGCTCAGCCTCAGTCAGTTCCTGGAGTCAGGAGCTGGGTGCCACCTTCTGGTTCGGGCCGGGAAAGGGACCAGAGAGGGCCGACTTAGGCAGGGGGGCTGCACTCCCCGTGATCAGTATGTGAGAGGTGGGGTTCAGGAAGAGTAGCTGCCCTTCGACCACACAAGGCCGTCGCCCTCAGGCACAGGCCAGAGCGTCCAACATGCTGGGTGGCCCTGACGTCCATGTGTCTGTGAGGACTGGCAAGGGAGTATCCTGGCTCCTCCTCTCTCATTTTGTTGACCTTTCAGTAGAGAGTGGGTTCCACCATAGGAGGGGCACAGCGAGGTCACCTGGCACCCCACGTTGTGGCTGTCACCGGGCCTTTGGTTCCATCTTTGCTTCCGTCCCCAGAAGCAGACAGGGCTCTGGCGGGGCGGGGCAGGGCAGTGCCTGGGCAGCGGGTCTCGGCCTCTCCGCAGCCTCCAGCTCCCTGGCTTTTGCCTATTGGACCTGAGTGTGACCTTCCTTTGGAAAAGGCTTTGTGACGAAACATTTGAAGATCTGTGACTTGAAAGGACGTTAGGGAATAGCGCCTGCAAAAGAACAGCTAAGAATAATCCCAGCCCTTGAGGAACGGGATTGTTATGCCCTCTGCAGTTTTCTGTGTCTCGCTTCGGGGAGACAAGTCGGATGAACCACGGCATGTGAGGCCTTGATGCCAGAGGTTGTTGACAACAGCCACCACCCAGGGAGGTCGCAGGCCATGCTTCAAAGAGTGGGAAAGCACCCATTTAAAATGCCTTAGAAGGAGCCACAGCGTAAAGAAGGCTGGTCAGCTCCTTGGTGTATGGCTGTGTAATCTCCAGGGCTCTGGAGCACTGCTTCCTTAAGTGGAAGTCCAAATATTTACTTTGTTACTTCTCCAGAGTCCAACCAAACTGTTGATCGGCTGTGTTTGGAAATGTACAGAGCCAGTGTTTGGCAGAAACCCTATTTTTTAAAAAAAGGAAGACTTTTAATTGCAGTACTAGTAGAGATAGTCAGTGGTTCCTCCTAAACACCAGAGCAGCAGAGACCGGACTGACATGGGGTAGGGCCGGAGCTCTGCTGGCGCCCGAGGTGGCCCCCGCCCCCCGCATCCTCGCTGCACCCCGCTGAGGCTCAAAGGTGAAGTAAACCCGTAGCGAAGGACCCAGGCCGAGATCCAAGCTCGTGTCTGACTAACTCGGAAGCCTGTTTCCCCCCTACCCCCTATACTGGGGATGAAACTCACTTCTACTCCATCCTCGTTGCCGCTAAGATTTTAAAAAATACCCGTGAGCTGGGTCTGGGGCCGTGGGGTCACGTGGTACTCTAAGCCACACTTTCCACTCCTTTTCCCAAATGGGATTTTCATTTTGGGGGGAGGATGAGGAGCGACGAGAGGGGCAGAGACCTTCACACAGTGTCACCTGGTGCGCCAGGCCTTTCATTAGGTTGGTCCATGTGAAGGTGCCCTTGTCCTGCAGTTGCACATGGCTCAGCTGCCAGTCAGCACAGCTCAGCGCTTCCAGGAAGGCCGTCGGGGTCACGCGGTGGGCTCCGCACTCTCCCAGGGGCTCCTGCTGTGGGCTGACTTGGTTCCTGCTGCACTGGTGGCTGATGTGTGTGTTAACGCACACAGGACATGACACTTGCTGCTTTAACAATTTCACAGTGCGCAGTTCATTGGCGTTAGTGCGTCCCCAGCGTTGAGAGTAGTCAGTGAATGTGCGCCGCGTGCCTGCCCATGTTCCGGACGCAGTGGGGACAGCGGTGAGCCGAGCAGAAACGGGCACTGCTGTGCCTCCCAGGAAGTCTGCGCCCCAGTGGTCTTGCTGAGCCTACCGAGGCTGGGGCTGCATCTGTGGTGCTCGGAGCTTCGGCACGTCCTTCCCTTCACACGGCCTGGTGTTCTTCACAGCTTAAGTGATGGAGGAAAAGGAAATCACGCACCATCTTTGTTTATAAAGCAGTTTTGTGGATAAACTCTTTGAGACAATGGCTGTTCGTACATTCTTTTCTTAATATGTTTTTTAAAGTAACGCTCCCTTTTAGTGAAACGTGCATTAGGAGAAGCTCCAGCCCCACCCAGAAGCCGGTGAGCAAGGCAGCACCGTGGGGCCGCGCTTGCTCCTGGCCTCGCCTGCTCCTGCCGCGTTCCCACGCACCCTTCACCCTGCCATGGGCGACTCGGAAGCAAACCCTAGATTTCCTGTCACTTTGTAAATATTTTTGTGTCTCTAAAAAATGAGAATTATTTATTCCTTTAAAGTTAAAATGTTAGTTTGAAGTTAGAAACACATCCGTGTTTGTAACATGAGCCAATACAGATGCATGTCATTTGGAAGGCACTGCCCCACCCGTTGTCCCCACGGAGAGGGGACACATCACTGATGGTTGAGGGGGTGTCTTTCCAAATTGCTCTTCACAGGGGTCACAGTGTGTGCAAACGCGTACATGCATACAGCTGTGTTTCTTACCAAAGCTTCACTGTATAGATTATTGCTCACACTTGCCTTTTCCCCCATAGTCATACGTATGAAGATGTGACTTACATAAAATTCTTCCTCATGGGTGTGCGGTTCAGTGCGTTTTGACACATGCACAGCCACAGCTGGCCTCACAGTCAAGATTTCCTTAGCCCCAAAGAGCTTTCTCCTCCTCTTCATAGTCACTGTCAGTCCCTAAAACCCGTTTATTCATCTCTTTTATGGCCCTATAGTTTTGCCTTTTCTAGTAGATAACATAGATTCAAAATAGTACGTGCCAACAAAATATCAAATTGAATCCCACAACGTATAAAAAGAATTAGGGACCACAACCAAGAGGGAGTTACCCCAGATATCCAAGGCTAATTCAGCATTAAAAGTCCGTCGATGCAGTCCAATCCCATCGACAGACCGAAGAAGGAGAAAACCACACCAGCATGTCAGCGAGTGCAGAAAAGTCATTTGAAGACAATCTATCCTCCATTACGACAAAGTCCCTCGGCAAACCAGGCGTGGGGGGAGCTTGCTCCGCTGGAGAGGGCGGTCTGCAAAACCCCCAGCCGGCATCACACCCGACTGTGAGGAACGCACAGCTTTTCCTCCAAGATCAGCACCAGGGCGAGGGGGTTCCCTCTTGTCGTACTGCCAGCCCTTGCTAATGAGACAGGAGAAGGAAATACAGTTGAAAGAAATGAATAAAACTGTTTTCGTTTGCAGATGGCATGACGTAGAAAATGTAAAAGAATGACAAAAATCTCCTGGAGCTAATATGTGAGGACAGCAAGGTTATAGGGAGCAAGGTTTCGTATTCAAAAGTCAGTCACTTCCTTACATACCAGTGATCTTTTTACTTAAAAAGTAAAACAACTTCCTTGTTTAAAACAGTAAATAAAAACTCTTTTATAGAGTGTGAAGGGGAAAAAACGAAAGCCCCTCTCAGCGCAGCATCCCACTCCCCAGATGTAAACAGCCGTGTGTTATCCTCGATGGGTGTGGTGAGTGCAAGTTAGTGTTCAGAACCTACACGCCTGGGGTAGGTGGGAGGGTTTTTAGGTTTGAAGACCTCCTGGCAAAGCAGGCGCATAACAGGTACATACACAGAAATAAGTCCTCGACTGCAGTACATTCAGCTTAAGTTCCAGAGTACTGGAAACATAATTACCCAGTCTCTGGTGGTATCCTTTAAAAAAAAAACCCACACGGGAGCTTTTCCCCACTTTGTTTGAGGAACAGTCTGAGTGGAGATCAGGAGTCAGCTAACCCTTGGCGAAGGTTGGGGGTAGAGGTGAGGCTGCTCTCAGGTTTTACTAACTGGAGCTTTTGTATTTCCACACTGTGTACAGTGATAGAATTTTGGAAATAAAAGGCCACTGGGATTTCTTTTCAACCCCTGAATTTTATGGGTGAGAAACAAACGCTTGGACTATAGCCTAAGATGAGCCCACAGCGAGCACATGGCCTGCCCCTGCCCCTTCTTAAGTTGGTGACACTCGACCTCTGTTTCCCAGTAGAGGGGCCAGAATTTTCTTGTGAAGCGTCATGGCTTATATTTATTTATTTTTAGAGATGGGGAAGGAAAGGAGGGAGGAAGAGAGAAACTTTGATGTGCGAGAGAAACATCAGTTGCCTTTTGTATGCACCCCGATCTGGGACCAAACCCACAACCCAGCCATGTGCCCTGGCTGGGAATCAAATCGGCGACCTTTTGCTCTGCGGGACAGTGCCCAACCCACTGAGCCACACTGGTCAGGACTGTTGTTTAGTATCTTCACTCTCGGGTCCTTGAGGAAGGGGAGTCCCTCAGGTCATAAATGATTTGTGAACTGCTAACCCTACATCCTGTGAGTGGGGGACAGCTGCTTGCGAGGCCCTGGAGCCTGGGAACGTGACCCGTGGCGTGAGAAGCAGGCCTCTCTGGGGGCTCGAGGAGCTGAACTTGTTTGTGTTTGCTTTCTTCCAGGTGGAGGAAGAGAGATCTGTGCTCAATAATCAGTTGTTAGAAATGAAAAAGAGGTAGGTTTTCTTCTTCTGTTTATCGGTGGCACGTGCGTGAGTGTGTGTGTTTCATCAGGAAGATGCTAGGACACCGTGTGTGCGGGGACTGGCAGGAAACCCGAGACCCCCCCCCCGCCCCTCACTCAGAAAGTCACCCTCTGACAGTTCTGCACTCATGATTGACAAGTTACGAAAATTCACTCTCAAGAGTTTCAGTGAGCGTTCCTAAAAACAAGTTGATTTGTGGGCCATGTCCAGTTGTGTGTATTCAGAAGTGCTCTGAAATCAGACAGTCTCATAGGGTGTTGCTGCTCCCTCCTAGGTTCAGTAACGAAAAATACCGCTGTTTTACAGGGAGCGATTGATCTGCATATAAATACTGATTTCAGTTGTATACAAATTTTAACTTTTCAATATGAATGGGTAATCCAATTATAAATGTTTCTATTTATTGTCTGAGAAAGAGCTTTGGTACTTTTTCATGACGATCGAACAGTATGACAATGGAAGCCTTCCAGTCCTTTTGAGTGAGGATGAACAGGCCCACAGAAATAGCCATTTATACATGCTGACAGTCCATCTGCTCTTTGAAAATGTGCTGTCTGCGTGCAGAGAAATCGAAAGTAATAACAAAACAGAACAGTCCGAAAAGAGTTCCCCATGGCCCTGGCTGGTGTAGCTCAGTGGATTGAGCGCGGGCCTGCGAAACAAAGGATCAAGGTTCGATTCCCAGTCAAGGCACGTGCCTGGGTTGTGGGACAGTTCCCAGCAGGGGATGCATGAGAGGCAACCATACATTGATATTTCTCTCCCTCTCTCCTTCCCTTCCCCTCTAAAGAAAAATAAATAAAAAATCTAAAAAAAAAAAGAGTTCCCATGGCCATGCCCAGCTGCAGTCCTCAGAGCCGCTGCCTGCCCCGACCATGGACGCACGTGCCCTACGTGGCAGCTCCCCCTCCGGCCAGCAGGGCAGCTGGTCAGCAGCTGAGGGCTTGACTGAGCCCACCCCGCTGTTTGGGTTCTATCAGCTACACCCTGAAGGACAGTGGGCCTGGTCTAGGGGCACCTCTCCTCCTTTCATTAAGAAGCACCAACATTCGTCCTTCTGTCAAGTCTCACACCAGTGCACGAGTGTCAGCCCTGCCATGGCCCTGGTCCAGCCAGGTGGCCTCCAGGTGGCCGGGTGCAGCTGGACTTGCCCCCGGCTCCTGCTGTGGGTCCGGCTCTGCCCTCGTGGGCCTCAGGGTGTTTCTTTCCACATGGTTAAGGCTTTGTTTCTTTTAAAAAAGACCCGATGTGTGCAGTTACCCAGGATATGAGAAAAATTCATAGGGCTCTTCCCGTGGCACTCTGGCCAGGGGAGAGACGATCATGGGCCGATGTAAGTGCAGCATTGGCCCCTGGCGCGTCCGCGGCATTTCGTAATCACGAGTTTAATCTCAAAGCAACCCAGTAAAGCGTGTGGTGGGACGTGCACTCAAATGTAATGAAATGGAAGCCCCGAAGAGTTAGGCACCATGGCCAAGAGCTCCAAGGCATAAGACTCAGGTCCTCCGAGCTTCATGCTAGTTCTTGTCTTGCTGTATGTTTATTTATTATTACTTTAAAAAAGAAAGATGCCATGCTTCGTCAGTCCTTACCCTGTGACTGTAACTGAATCACATGCCTTTCAAAGTGCGACTGGGCGTGTGACCCTCTTCCCGGCTTCAGAACGAGGGACAGGTTTGGTGCCGACAGGCACTTCCCTGTCGCCTGTTACACCACCTCTGCTCTGGTGGCAGGTGTGGGGTGTGTTCAGGGCAGTGTCTCTGGAAAAACCACTCTTTGTTATCAGTAAATGCAGATGAAGATGATGGTTTTTTCTGGGAGCAAAAATTTTTTTAAATCTAGTTTCTCATATTTACAGCTCTCTCTCTTTTTTTTTTTGTCAAACCGTTAATTAACCCTCATGGGAAGTTGTGTCTGTTTCAGAAATCTGAATGAAAGTATATATTTGAGCTAATAATTTGGGCCCTTAAATGCCTTCCAAAGTCAGTTTGGTGAGGGGTGGGTATGGAGGTCTGTGTGTGCAACAGTCAGTTTAGCATAGAGTACTGGAAAGTACTTGATATGCTCTTAATTTAGAAGTCTAGAAAGTATTTAAATCATAGAGAACTGAGATCTTAGTTGACAGTTTAATTTAAAAGTGATAATTGAATATACATAAGCAAGAAAGCATATAATTGCTTATTCCAACAGTCATTACATCGAAGTGCAGAACTTACTTCTAACTATGGGGTGAAGCCACTTACCGTTAAGAAATTAGTCACGTCCCCTGTATTGCAATGTTTTGTTTTTGTTTTTGGTATCTAAACATTGAATTGCAAGCAATAGCTAGTAAGGGTTTTTCTCCTAAAAATACAGTCATTTCTTTGGAAAACTGGTCTCACAGGAAGACAGGCCTCCTCCAGAGCAGGTTCCCAGACGTCAGAGCCCACCTGCAGCGGCTACAGCCGTCACCATGGAGAGGAGGGTCCCTCTGACCCCCGGAGCCTGCAGCTGGTCAGGGAGTCATCTGGCTTCCCTCCTTCTCTAGGCTTTTCCAGGTCAAAGAAGGGACTCCAGAGTGAAAAATCTTAGGTGTGGGCTTTTTGGAGTCAGAGTTGATTCTGTTAGTGTAAGCGCAAGGTTGCTGTCCCACTGAACACGGGGCGGCGGGCCCACCCGCCCGCCCGGCCCTCAGATGCCCCGTGCTGCTCCGGCCCCTTCAGCCCCGCGGGCGGCCCGCCGTCTGACTGTCTCTGAGCTGTCGCTGCTGACCGATGCTCATCTCACCCTCTCTTTTCCCTTCCTGCTCTTGCTTCCTTTGCTATATCTGTGTGTCTTTCATGGTAAGGCTAAAGAAAGTCTATCCACGTTATAATAAATAAATTTCATATATTTTTAGTAAACCAAGTTGTTGTATATATTTTTGGCTGCCTCTGTCCCTCCGTGTCTTGCTTTTGTTTTGTAACATATTCTCAGCAGTATCCACATACATGCGCGCGCGCACACACACACACGTTATCTTTATACAACACGACTCTTCAGTGCCCACTTGGTTCTGCTGGCAGATTTGCATCTCTCCCGTGTTTCTGACACTCGGTTCTTGTTCCCTTGCATTTTTAAAGCTTGCCCAGTAACACTGTAAGGTGTTTGCTTCATTACTAGAGTTTGTTTCTCACGTAAGTAGTAAGGAAAGAATCTGGGTAGTATGTTCCCTCAGGGGAAAGGCTGCTGGTCCCTCTGGCCCTTCTTTCATGTGACGGTCACCTTCCCTTTTTGGCATTTTGAGTGACACCAATCACTCTAGTCAGCGTGGCTTCCAAGTAACACAGGCCCCCTGTTGGTGTGGTTTGTGACTCCGACACCAGTGACATTGGCGTATGTGATTTAACTCAGCCCCTCTTGGTTTGTACAGTGGGGTCAGGGCTTAGAAATAGCCTCAAGAGCCAGCAGTAAAGATTTGTCTCAGAGATGAACTGCCGGTGTCTGTGTCCTGGCGTTTGTCACAGGTTACAGCCCTTTCCTAACCACACATCTTTCGGTAACTTGTACGAGAAATGTCCTGCTTGCCCTGTTCTTGGAAAGCAGCCTTGCTGAGACGCTGTGTGTGTGTGACGATAGCAGATAGAGATGCCCGGACCTCCCACCTCCTGCCGGCTGGGGTCCCCAACACCAGGTCTCTGCGACAGCGTGGCTGCCTAGAGTCCCGACGGTGGGAGAATCCAAGTCTGTTCAACGGCCCCAAATCCTGGTATTTTTCAGTAAAAACATTTAGCGTAACATTCACATATGAGTTGGATTTATCACAGTTGAAGCTCTTAAAAAAGGTTTTACAATAAATGACCAAGTAAGTTCAGTAGAAGCTTAAGGAGCCTAAGCTTTACCGAATCTTTGGATAATGTCAGATGCTTCCTTTCCAGGTGGAAGAAGTGTTCCTATATTTCTTCCGTTGAAATCTTTGTTTCTATTTCAACCTAAGCAAGGTCCTGTTTCATAGCAAGGTGTCACTCAGTGATTCAACATCACCAATGCCCGCTCCCCATTCAGGGCACAAATAATGCTTGGGTGTTGAATTCAAGAAGTTTCTGTAAGTCTTGGATTCTTTTCTTACTACTTATCATTCTGGAGTGTGAGTGTAAGCCACACAATGAGACAAATACAACACTTATATTTTTATCTTTGTGTAGAACTTCGAGTCACCATAAGTCACGAGAATTCTGTAATTCGTGTGCCGGATATCTTGGGTCTCACTAACCAGACATCCATTCTGCCATTTCTAACCTGGGCCTCAGTTTCCGACTCTCCCTGTTGGTTCTGGAACGGACCAGACCACAACGTGTTCAGCACCCACCCACCCACTTCTCACAGAATCGGGAGTGATTGGGCTTGTTTAGGTTCCGAATTCTCACTGATGACCAGCCACATTAAAGAAGTGTTTAGGCTGTGTGGCCTGAGGGCTAGCTAGGAAAATTTTCTCCAGCTTTGTTTTCCCAAAAAATATTTTGTGATACAAGGTCTTTTTCCTCTTATTTCACACTGTATTTTAAAATGTATTTTTTTAAAGCACTATTTTAAAATTACAGATTCACAGAAAATTGCAAAGGCAGTTCAGAGTGGTCCCACATGCCCTTCCCCCAGAGCCCCCTTAATGTCGACACCCTACGTTCCCTGGCACATCTGTCAGAACTTAGAAAGGGACACCAGTACGTACTCTCTGAGCCTCAACTCTGAACATTATTCGGGTGTCCCGGTTTTCCCACTGATGTCCTTTTCCTCTTCCGGGATCCAAGCCAGGAAACCACATTGCATTGATGTCACGCTTCTTAGTCTCTTCCCATCTGTGACAGTTGTCAGCCTTTCCTCCTCATTGGTGACCATGGCCATGGCACTTTCACATGCATGCGATTCTTATAACAAAACTTTAAATAAATGCACACACACACATCAACACTCAGTCTCCAGCCCTTTTGGGTTGTACCTGCTGTGTCTCACCCCGATCCCCGTCTTCCCTTCCCTTTTCCCTTTTTTCCCCCACTCCCTTGCCTCCAAGATAAGTGTTTCCCTCTCGTCAAAGGCCTGGCCCCTCCCTCTGCTGGTAACCCAGCACCGAGTGGGGCCGAGAACAGGAACCAGGGCTCAGACCTCCTCCCTCCAGACACCCCACGCTGCCATTCTGTACCTGGAAATCCGCTTTAACGTTTCTGTTCCGGCCTTTCACCTCTGTGAGCAATTTAATGTCCTCTTCAGGTCCCACGGACAAAAAGTAAGAGTCCCTCTGCCTGAATAGTAGTAGTATTCACTACTGTTTTGGCCCATAAGATCTCAAAAACAAATTCTTGGAACTTGCTGAAAGTTACTGAACTTAGTGAGAACCAATCGATATTTCCAGCATAAAACTGCTCTGCATGACATCCGTATAATCGCTTTGCATGTGTGTATTTTAATTGTTGTTACTGCTTGGTACCAGTTTATTCAAGAAGTAACAGAATTCAGCTGGGTAGATATTTAAAAGAATTCTTTGGGGGTGCAACAGTCTTGGTTTTTTTTTTAGTTGTACATCTTCTGAAGTTATTAACTTGTTTCTTTAAATTCAAATGGATACAATGATATGCAGATTCTGGCATGTCTATGCATAGTAAACTTATTCTGCCTTCACAGTAAGTAAAATTTCAAGTCAAATTTAGACACATAATAGCCTTAGCCCCCTATAAAACTTCCCTGCGGTAGACTTTGTATCTTTACATTAACTCAAGTTAATTGCGTGTTTGTTCTAAGATGCTTGTGCACTGGTCACTCTCAGTTGATTTCTGGAATTTTTGACTCTTTGGTCTTTTAGAGAATCCAAGTTATTAAAAGACACTGATGAAGAAAAGGCTTCCTTGCAGAAATCCATCAGTATTACTAGTGCCTTACTCACAGAGAAGGACGCGGAGCTGGAAAGACTGAGGAATGAGGTAGAGTACCTTCTGTGGCACACGCCCTCGCGGCCGTGGCCGGGCCCGCCTGCAGCCTGAGCCGACCCGCTGTGTTTCAGGTGACGGCGCTCAGGGGGGAGAACGCTTCCGCCAAGTCCCTGCACTCCGTGGTTCAGTCTCTGGAGTCTGACAAGGTGAAGCTGGAGCTCAAGGTAAAGAACTTGGAGCTTCAACTCAAAGAAAACAGGAGGCAGCTCAGCAGCTCCTCAGGTAAAACGCTGCCCACGTGGCACTCCTTCCCGATTCCATGGTGCCCGCTGCTCCCTGCAGAGGGGCCGTTTCTGGCTGAGGTTGAAGGCAGCTGACACAGCGCCCCACCTGGCCCTTCCCGTCCTGGGTCCTGGGCTTTCCCACCCTTGACTGAGACGAGGGCTGGGCACCACCCAGGTCCATGCATAGGGGCTCATCTGGTACCCTACTCTGGGCCTCCTTGTGGTCTGGGGTTTTGGCAGAAACAAGGTAGCAGATGCGGCTGCCACCTCAGTGCAGTCATGGGTTCCAGGGGTGCACCAGTGAAGGAGAACAGAGGTGGTCTCTGCCTCTTTAAATTTGGGTGAACAGGACGGCTATCCTTACACAGCAGAGAGCCCGCCAGAGAGAGAATACCCACAGGGCTCAGGCCAGCACCCGGTGGGTTTCTCAGGGGTCTGGGTAGGGGATAGGAGTTCACAAACGTGTTCTCGAAGAGGCACAGCTGGGAATTCCGCCGAAAAATGAGTTTCTAGCACTGGCCTTTCATTGTGACAACAAGGAAAAAGATTGCAGGTTTTCGAAAATCCCCCTCCACCTTTTCTCTTGTGTTTTAATGTAAGGTAATACTGACACTCAGGCGGAGG
>PVKM010006666.1:0-43593 GCA_004027735.1 Carollia perspicillata
AGGATGTGCAGGGTGTAGGGGAATGAAGGGGAGAAAATGTGACAACTGTAATAGCATAATCAATAAAATACATTTTAAAAAAAGAAACTCAAGTTTAATAACAAAACTGAAAACAAAGATCATTGCAATACAGCATAGTGTCTGCCTCTGTCTAGGAATCAGAGGAAGCCCTGATAGTTTTCACAAATGGGGTGATGTTTGAGTTGCTTTTCTAAAATCAGTAACTTTTCCTAGTGGATAGGGGGATATGGGCTAATCTGGAGGGAGAGACTATTGTGAAAATAAACCAAAATCCTCCCCTTCTCCTTCTTGCATAGGTGCTCTGTCTGACCACACTGGCCTCCTTACCATTCTATGAAATTTCCAACAACCCTTCTGCCCATTTTCTCTTTGCTTTGCTTGAAATGTGCTTCACCAAGCCCATTACTTCACTGTCTTCACAGCCTTTACTCAAATGGCCCCTCCTTAGAGAGAGCTTCCACATATCCTATGGAAAATGGTAGTTCCCATCGTTCTCCCCCCACCCTTTTTGTCCTATTCTTTGTCTTCTTCTAGCTTTTATAGCCTCCATGGATTGATCTTAAGCCCAAGTAGAGGCTGTTTGTAAAGGAGAATGTAAGCAGGAGGTAACGTGGTCTTATCTCTCCATAGGACTTTTCAGAAGATGAGCTGCTTTTATTCAGAGACAAGAGATAAATGGATTAGCAAGACCACAGGTGGTGCTAAGTGTGTAGCTGGAGTGAAAGAAATTTGAAGAAGACTATTTAGTGGGGCAGGGGTAGAGGGAGGATTGTGGAAAACGAGGCAGAGAAGATTAAAAGGAATGTGAAAGTTGATGCTAGAAGTAGAATAGATTAGGAGGAGCATCTCCCTTGCCATATTTACTGAGCTGTAATTGACATATAACATTGTGTAAATTTAAGGTGTACAATGTGGTTTTTTAATACATATATACACTGTGAAGTTACTACCACAATAAAGCTACTTAACACATCCTTCACCTCACATACTACCATTTTTTTGGTTGTTGTTGTGGCAAAAGCATTCAAAATATACTGTTTTTTAAAGATTTTATTTATTTATCTTTAGAGGGGAAGGGAAGGAGAGAGGGAGAGAAATATCAATGTATGGTTGCCTCTTGTGCGTCCCCTGCTGTGAACTGGCCTGCAACCCAGGCATGTTCCCTGACTGGGAGTTGAACTGCGATCCTTTGGTTCACAGGCATGCACTCAATCCACTGAACTACACCAGCCAGGGCTGAAAATATACTTTTAAGTGTATAATGCAGTATATTAACTATAGTCACCATACTTCACTTTATACCTCAAAAATTCATTCCTCTTTCTGGCCAGTGTAGCTCAGTTGGGTGGAGCATCACCTCATAACTGAAATGTTGTGGGTTAAATTCCCAGTCAGGACACATACCTGAGTTGTAGGTTTGACCCCCAGTCCAGGCAAGTATGATCCCTGGTCTGGGCACATACAGGAAGCAACAAATTGATGCTTCTCTCTTGCATTGATGTTTCTTTCTCCCCATTCCTCTCTCTCTAAAAGCAATGAAAAATTGTCTCTGGGTGAGGATAAAAAAATTAATTCCTCTTATACCCAGAAGTTTGTATCCTTTGACAAAAGTCTCTTCATGTCCCCTGTCCTCCAACCCCTAGCGACCACCATTCTACTCTTTGTGTCTATCAGTTTGGCTTTTTAGATTTCACATATAGGTACAATCATACAGTATTTGCCTTTCTCTGTTTGACTTATTTCATTGGCATAATACCCTCAAAGTTCATCCATGTTGCTACAAATGGCAGGATTTTCTTCATTTTTTATGGCTAAATAACATTCCATTATATGTATATAGTCACATTTTTTTATTATTTATCTTCCAATGGATTATTTCTATGTCTTGGGTATTGTGAATAATGCTGCAATAAACATGGCGGTGCAGATATTGCCATGAGATAGTGATTTCATTTCATTTGGATAAATACCCAGAAGCAGAATTGGTGGATCATATGGTAGTACTATTTTTAACTTTTGAGTAACCTTCCCACTATTCTTCAGAGTGGCTGCACCAATTTACTTTTCCACAAACAGTGCACCAGTGGAGCATATTGAAACTTCCATACACAGAGGGAAGAAAAGCTTTAATAGCAGGGTGAAAGTGGAGAAGCAGAGATATAAAGATTGAGTTGTGATTGAATAGTAAGTGTAGTCAACATGAAAGATTGAGAAGGAGGTGCAACTGTCATCAGGGAGAGTTGGCAATTACTAATAAAAAGGTCAGATGTGTAGTGTAAATGAATGCTGTAAGATGGGATATGGTGAGAGAGTTCTGAGGCTCGGTTATCAGGTGGTTCATCCTTCTAAATGTTGAGGTTGTCCATGGAAAGACCAGTTGCCCAGTCCTCAGGGAACAGAGGTAGTTTAGACGACAGTGAAAACAAGAGAGAAGGAGTGAAAGGGCCTTGTGTTCCTTAAGCACTGTCCCAGGACTGCAGAATCAAATCAAGGCTTCCAGTGTTCAACCAACTTTAACATTTTAATCCATTTTATCAGTAATCTTAGCCATTCTATATCTAGTCTATATCAAATAAATGATAGAGGTAATAGAGTACTCAAGTTAGAAAGACAGTTGTTAAAATAACAATGTCTGTTTTTATCAATTTAACCGATGGCTAATAAAATCAAGTAACAAAAAATAATAATAACACAACTGGCACAGGTTCATGCCATCGTTAACATAGGAAACAGTGAAGGCCAATTACCACAAAACGCCATACTATTCATCTTCCTTTTTCCTGTCTACCCATCACCATTGGAATCATGACAGAAACACTGATTATCTGTGTGGCACAGCAGGGTTCATGTTGGGCACAACATTTCTGATCAATGACTAAAAGCAAATGATCAATGAAACACACCCCACCCTATTGAAAAAGAAAAGAAAGGAACTAAAAAAGAAAGAAGAGAGAGAAAGAGGTGCTTTCTAGTAGCAAATCTCACTGGCACACAAGTTCATGCAGCTTTAGGGTAAATAATATGAAATCATTTTCTCTGTTTATGACCAAGCTTTGTCTCTGTGAAAAGAATATTAAAATATGGACTTTTAATTCAACAGTGACTTTACCACTATGATTATACTTTTTTTGCCTGCATTTCAATTCCAAAATAATATGCCAGCTTTAGAGGAAGCCAAAATCCACAAAGTAGACAAAAAAAAAAAAGGATTTGAAAAAGAAATGAGAGGCAGAAATGAAAAGAGATAGAGAAATCTCATTAGGCAGAAATGATAGGATACCAGGCTTAATAAATAAAATACTACTATTAATGAAACACAATGAAAAATAAAAAAGTAAGTTTGTTGTGCCCAGCAAGAAGAAAAGCAAGATTAGAAACAATGGCCCTTCCTAGGCTGAACTATAATGATACAAGCACACATACATCACAAGATGAGTCAGGTTGTCAAAGTTGGCTAGTAAAATATGGTCTTGTGAGAATGTACTTTTCCAGAATAGCACAAATTAATCCAAGGAAGGAAAGATGTCAGGGAGGGAGGAAAACGCAGTTACCTTGCACATTAGTGATGCATTTGCACTCCACTCTAATGAACACTAGCCATTTTCCTAATTCAACCACTTGAACTTTAAATGTAATGAACAATGCTCCTCTCTTTCCACCTAATCAATAATCAACTACAAAAATAAGATACACAATTTCATCTCTCACTGCTTTCCCAACAACCATGTGACATGGACCCAATTTGCCCTTGTTATGGGGGAAGTGGGCAGGTCCCCTCAGGACTCCAGTGGCTTGATGGCTGGCACAGATAGAGACTGGCATCCCTCTCACCATTGGACCCCAGACCTCTGGCGTTTTGTGGACTAAGCTTAAAGACTTGAACAGAGGGAAGAGAAAAACTCCACCCCTGAATGGTTTTCCAGGTTGGTCGATTCCATTTCAACACTTCCTGCCATGCACATCCCATCCTGGCCACTCCCGCAGCAGCCCTGGTGCTGGGCTTCCTTCCTGCCATTGGCTGTCTTCCTTGGTAGCTCTGCTTGCTTCCAAAGGGTCAGGCTTGCTTATGTCACCATCCAGCTCAGAACAAGCTACAGATAAGTATGTGCGACTGCCCACTCCCAAGGCAGGCCCTCCTGCACAATACTGTCTCTCTCTGCCTCCTGTAGAGAGAGAAAGAGAGCAGTATTACTAGCAGAAACTAAAATTGGGACATAATGTGCTTCCAGGCCATAGAGATAATAGACATTAATTTTAAAGCAGATGATGCTATGTGGCAAGGATTCTCTGGTCAGAAAATTTTTTCTCAAAAAAAAAAAAAAACCAACTCAGTAAAGATGAATAAATGCAGACTATCTTCCTAATTAAAAAGATCAATTTTAACTATTATTTCATAAGTTAAAGTATATGCATGTAATACTTAAATAAGGAATTATTATTTGATAGGGTTAAATTAATTTTCAAATGAATTTTAATTAATTATACATTTTTAATCCATATCTGATTATGTACAAGAATAAACATAAATCAAGGGGTTGCATTTCATAAACCCCATAAAACCATTAGAAAGTGCTTCATTAACTATGTTATGTTATTTAGAGGATTTCCAGCCAAGATGGAGGCACAGGTGGAAACACTTCACTTCCTTGTACACCAAAAAAAAGGATAACAATAAATTTAAAAACAATAAACAACTAGAACTGCTAGAAAGTTGAACCGCATGGAACTCTGACAACAGAGGAGTTAAAGAAACATTCGTCTAGAATGGTAGCAGGGCTGAGCTAGGCAGATGGGTGGAGAGAACATGCAGCAAGGTAGCAGCAGGCTGCACAGGTGAGGTGGTGTCTGGCTCACTGGGACCTAAAGACTCAAAATCTCTGGATGTAGAATCCTGTGGGGGTCATGAAGGCAGGAGAAACCCCCAGTCTCATAGGAGAGTTGGTTGGAAAGTGGGAATAGAGCTGAGTGAGCAAGAGGCATTGTTCCCTCTCTGACCCCTCCTGCATAGACACTGCCACAACCAAAGAGGGTAGCCCCACCCTGGTGAGTACCCAGTTGGTCTTCCCCTTACAACATAGCAGGTGTGCTAAGACAAAGAAATATGGCCCAAATGAAAGAACAAATCAAAACTCCAGAAAAGAACTAAATGATGAGGAGATAGACAACCTATCTGATGCAGAGTTCAAAACACTAATAATCAGGATGCTCACAGAATTGATTGAGTCTGGTCACAAGATGAAGGAAGGAATGAAGACTATACAAAATGAAATACAGTAAAGTATACAGGGCACCGACAGTGAAGGGAAGGAAACCAGAACTCAATTCAATGATTTGCAACAAAAGGAAGAAATGAATGTTAAACCAGAACATATTGAAGAAACAAGAATTAAAAAAAAATGAAGAGAGTTTTAGGAACCTCTTGGACAACTTTAAGTGCTACAACATCTGAATCATAGGGGTGCAAGAAGAAAAAAAGGAAGACCAAGACATTGAAAACTTATTTGAACAAATAATGGAGGAAAAATTTCCCAGTCTGGGAAAGGAAATAGACTTCCAGGAAGTCCAGGAAGCTCAGAGAGTCCCAAAACAGTTATACCCAAGGAAGCACATGCCAAGAAACATCATAATTTACATTACCCAAGATTAAAGATAAGGATAGAATCTTAAAGGCAGCAAGAGGAAAGGAGACAGTTACCTATGAAGAAGTTCCCATAAGACTATCAGATGACTTCTCGAAATAAACCTTACAGGCAAAGGGCTGCAAAGAAATATTTTAAGTCATGAAAGGCAAGGACCTACATCCAAGATTACTCTATTCAGCCAAGCTATCATTTGGAATGAAAGGACAGACAAAGTGCTTCCCAGATAAGGTCAAGTTAAAGAAGTTCATCATCACCAAGCCCTTATTATGTGAAATGTTAAAGGGACTTATCTAAGAAAAAAAAGAGCAAAATGACAACAAACTCACAACTAACAACAACTGAACCTAACAAACAAAGATTAAACAAACAATCAGAAGAGGAACAGAACTAGAGAAATGGAGGTCACATGGAGGGTTATCAGTGGGGGTGAGGGAAGAATAGTGGGGCAAATGGTACGGGGAATAAGAAGCATAAGTGGTAGGCATAAAATAGACAGGGGAAGGTTAAGGATAGTATAGGAAATGGAGAAGCCAAATAACTTATATGCACAACGCATGGATATGAATGAAGAGGGGTGGGAATGAAGCATGGAGGGTGGAGAGCAGAGGGTGAATAAAAGTGAGAAAACAATTGGGACAACTGTAACAGAATAATCAATAAAATGTGCTTAAACAATCTATGTTATGTTATGTAAATCTACTTACCCCAAAGTACCTTGGAATATAAACCAAATATAACAATTAGAATTACCTCTTAGATTAATCAATCTCTTTACCACCTGAGATAAATATCTGAATTTGATGTTGATCCAATGATAATGTCTGATGTTGTCAAATATCTGAATAATAATTTATGTATAGATCATGCATACAGAATTAACTGATGTAAAATAAAGCATAATATATGCCTATATGTTTAAGTGAAACTTCAGAAATTTGACGGTATTTTTTATTGTTGTGCAAGTAGTTGTCTCCATTTTCCCCCTGTCACATACACCCCCACCTCCCACCCTCAATCCTACCCCGCTTTGGCTTTGTTCATGTATCCTTTATACCAGTTCATTGTAGTTCTAATAAATAAAAATTGTCACAAACCAAAGAAACATGTCTAGTTAAATATAGCTCCTAGGGCCTACAAATAGGGAGAACCCTTCTACTCAATGCTTCCACATCACAGAGGTAAAGGTGTATTGTGTCAACATAAGAAACATCCAAACCAGTAAGAATTTTTGTGAGTTTATTTGCTGGGAAGGAAAATCTGAACAGGTTGAGAAAATGCTCCAGAAAATGGCAGTTTTGCCACTTATTTTATACATCAGAGTCAAAGGGAAAGATGTAAGGGGGTTTCGTGAAGTCTACTGGTGATAACTTAGGAAGGCAGGAAAAAGCAAAGGGGGGAAATCTCTGGGATTGGGTAAAGAATAAAATGAAGAAACAAATACTTCTTTTACATTGGTGGGTACGGGATAGTTAAAATGAACATTTACATCATGAAGAGAGGGTATTTGGGCAAAAGATACCTATAAGAGTTCCCTGTTCTCTTGCTCTGGTGGGAGATTGTGCCCTGATTGTACCTGAGAAAAAAAGGAATACTCAGACATTGCAAAGATATGTTATTTTAGATACAAAAAGAAAATAGGCTCAGTTAAGGTAAAGATTGATCTTTGTCAAGGAAGATGCTGGTCTAAGATATGACTACCTTCCATGACTGGATTTTAGTTAGGAATTTTTATGTTCAGACCATCCTATGTGGTTACTTTTAGTTTTCTGAGTTCATAAGGCCACCAATCTGGCCTCCTCTGAACTTGTCAAGTTTAGTATGTGGCCCCTTTTTCATTCACACTGGATACGATTAGGATACTTTCATCAATTAGACACTTTTCAAATATATCCAACTGAAAGTGAAAAAGATAATATCATTTATTAAATTGATTAATTTATTAAAATACTGGCTCATTGTTTTTGGGGTTTTTTTTTGGAAGCTATTCAGCTTACATTGCTATGAGTGGTATTCACTTAAGATCTGAAAAACTTGGCAGTTGTCTTACCTGCCTTATTTAGAAGCAAGGTTCAATGACATTCCCATTCCATCCTCCCCCATGCCATGCTGTCCCATTTAAACCTTTTCTGCCTTCGTGTACATCCATTATTCTGTTGCTATCAGGTAAAGAAAATATCAAGTGTTTTTTATTTTGTTTTGTGTTGTTAAAGAAAACAGTTTCTTATCTCCGGGAAAGTGAATCAAGGGGGTGGAATTAGAGATGTGGAAGCTTGTGACTGTAGCCCAGTTTCTGTCAACTGTTGAAATTTATATGGATTTTCCCTTCCTGCCTTTGACTTGGATTCATCCTGCATCTACCTATCTCTACTCTCCCACCTTCTGCCATGTTAACCAACCAGGCTTCCATGGTCCATATGCACTTATAATTGTCATTGCTGTACACCTCTGTCCATGTATTTTTCTTTCCCCCATCAGCTAAAAAAACATATTGAGATCTGGGTCTCACTTTGAAAGCTCAAAAATGTTTCTAATCAACTTTATTTCCTAATTTTCTCCCTGTGCTTTATTTTATTTGATCAAACTCAAAGGCTAATTCTGTAATAAAAATGTTTACACTAAATCAAAATGAGAGCAGCAAATGTTTATCTTTCTTTTTTAAATTAGTAATTGGCAATATCTTTACATATAACAAGAAGCATATGAAAAATTATATGCTTCTTGTTATATCTGTAAAAAACCTGAAATTAAAAGCATTATTATATAGAATTTCCTTCTATCAAGTCTGATGATAACTCATTAATTCAGCAATGAGTCAAAGAATTCTTGAGTTCATTCAAGTTTCCAACATTTTTTTCTAAAGCCTAATAAACCCCAGCTCAGACACATCAACTTCTGGGGGCCAGGTCACAACATACTATGCTGTTAGGGTAGCACCTGGATTTTGTGTTCCTTGAATAGGCACTCACAAGTGACAAGTGTGCAAGCTGAGGATCAGTATTGGATAACTAAACCACAGGGAGGGAGTGCCTTCCTGCAGCTACATAGGACAAAGGTACTACTATAGCAGAAAGAGACAGCACATGTCCTGCCCCTTTGTTTCTTTCTTCTTAATTAGTTAACTATTAAATCATTTTTATTGTTATTCTGTTACAGTGTCCCAATTCTCCCCCCTCTTCTCTGCCCATCCTACCCCCTGCTCCCACAGTCAATTTCCACACTGTTGTCCATGTCCATGGATCATTCATACATATCATTTTTCTGGTCCCTTACCATTCTTTCCACCATTATCCCCCTCATCCCTCCCCCTGGACTCTTTCAGTATGTTCTGCATTTCAATGTCTATCGTTCTATTTTGTTTTAGTTTGTTTTGTTCATTAGAATCCTCTTATAGGTGAGATAATATGGTATTTGTCTTTCACCAACTGGTGAAATTTATTCACTTAATAAATAATGTTCTCCTGTTCCATCCATGCTGTCACAAAAGACAGGAGTTCTTTTATCTTCTGTGTAGTATTCCATTGTGTGATTGTACCATGGTTTTTTATCCACTCATTTACTGATGGGCACTTAAGCTGTTTGCAGCACTTGGCCATTATGAATAGCACTGCTATGAACATAGGGGGAAAGAACATAAGTTCTTTTGAATTGGCGATCTGGGATTCTTAGGGTGTATTCCCAGCAACAGAATCACTGGGTCTAAAAAGTTCCATTTTTTGTTTCTTAAGGAAATTCCATACTGTTTTTCACAATGGCTGCACCAGTCTATATTCCCACCAACAGTGCACTAGGGTTCACTTGTCTCCGCATCCTCACCAGCACGTGTTGCTTGTTGATTTGTTTAGGATGATCATTCTGACTGGTGTGAAGTGGTATCTCATTGTGGTATTAATTTGCATCTCTTTGATGGTTATGATGCCAAACATCTTTTCATATGTCTATAAGTCATCTGTATGTCCTCCTTGGAAAAGTGTCTATTCAGATCCTTTGTCCATTTTTTAATTGGATTGTTTGTCATCCTGGTGTTGAGTCACCTGAGTTCTTTATATATTTTGGAGATCAAACCATACTTCTGTTCTCCTCTTTATTTGCCATTTTTCATTAAGGAAATTTAAAACTTTACATGATGCTTTAGATGGAAAATTCTAGCAGACACTCTCTAACACATATTGTGAGGCCAGCATAAAAAAAAAAGAGCAAAATTAAGTAATTTGCTTTCCAAAAAAAAAGAGAAAAGAAACATTTATTCCAAAACTATAGTAATAAGGACAATGTGGATATGTTCAAAGACCAAGAAATAGAGACCAATGGAGCAGTGCAGAAAGGCCAGGAAGAGCCCATCTTCCTGTAGAAATAGGGTGTGTCATAGAGCAAGGACTGTGGTCCCTGGGGAAAGTGTTGACCTTTCAACAAATAGTTAGTTTTAAACAATAGCTTTCCATATGAACAAATGAATGTGTTTTCTTACCTCATGTAAATCGCAATTCCAGGTAAATTAATGGTTAAAGACAAAGACAAAAACATGAAAATTTTTAAAGCACACATAGGAGAATGTTCTTATGATGTTAAGATTTTATAAAATTCTATAAGAGTTATACAAAGTGGAAATCTCAAAGAAAGTGATTGATAAATATAATCAAATTAAAATAAAAAAGTCCTACTCATCAAAGACATCATAAAAATAAGGAAGAGAAAAGCCATGAAGTGAGAATGATATGTACAACTGATACAAAGAACTCCCATAAATAAATATTTAAAAAGAGTCTGGCAAAAAGTCATAAACAGGAATTTCATAGAAGATGAAATATAGATGTCTGAAGAACAGATGCTCAATCTCATTAGTGATGAATGAAATGCAAATTAAAATTGCAATGAAACACCATTTCATTCCTCACAGTTGAGCACACATTTAAGAATGGAAGTATGAAGTTTGGTTCAGAGGGAATAACAGGAACCATTTTTCCCTGTTAATGGGAATATTAGTCATTTGTCATATACTACAGGCGGACAAGTACATGCCCTGTTTTATTAATTTTTTATAGTTTAATGTATTTTAATAGCAAACTTACAGGAACAGTGCAGAAGACAGACAACATTAAAAACATACTTGCATGTAGGACAACTCAGAAAAGTATAATGAATGGATGGAATCTACTGTGTGATAAATATGCTACAAATACCATTTAGTTGCCATTAATAAGAAATTTACTTGTTTTTAAAAAATCCAAATGCTGGCATTGTCCAGAAAAATTTAACAGGTTTATATATTGTTATAAAGTTGAACTGCTTGAAACTTGTTCACTGAAACACCTTGACTTGCATTAATGCTTTATGTTCCCGTATGTATATTAAAAACATTCACACACAAGTGAAAATGGAAAAACTGCCAATAACTGATTTCTGTCCCCTATTTTCCACTTGCAATCATATACTTACGTACCTTTTTGACCTCATGGCAAAAGGTATCTAATGTTCAGAAATACCAATAAGAGGAAGAAGATAATTTTTTTTAAAGAATGAAATGTTTCCCATCGTAGTGGATTCTTAAGCATGTTCTCCATGTATGCAGCATGCTAGCTGGACGTCTTTTGGTATAATTGTTACACATTTGTCATGGATAGCACACAGGTTGGCATCTTCAAAAAGGCCAAACAGATAGGCTTCACTTGCCTCCTGCAAAGCACCAATAGCTGCATTCTGGAAGCACAGATCTGTTTTGAAGTCCTGAGCAATTTCTCACACTGGATGCTGGAAGGGAAGTTTGTGAGTCAGAAGTTCAGTGGACTTCTGATAATGTCTATTTTCATGAAGTGTCACAGCACCAGGCCTGTAACGACGAGGTTTCTTCACCCTCTAGTAGAGGGCGCACTCTTGCTAGCGGTTTTGGTAGCCAGTTGCTTTCCCATTGCTTTATCACCAGTTGAGTGGTCGATTTGCAGGCAGTCTGCTTTGTACGAGCCATGGTATCCAGACCTCTTTACTTATCCCCCTTCTCCTCTGGCAGGCAGGAGCTCAGCGACCTGGAGGAGGCACTGGCATTAGAGAGCAACAGCAGCTGCGAACACTGTTTTGTTAATTCTTATCCAAGGCACATGTAGCAAAGAGTTAGAAACACTCAAGTGTTCATTAACAATAGGTTAGTTAGATTTTCATATATTTAAAGAATAGACTATTAACTAACAGGGAAAATAAATAAACTACATTCATCAATATGAATGAATCTCAGAAACTAATGTGGAACTATAGAGGACTGTTCTGTGTGGCATGGGAAATGTAGCCCAGCTCCCCACTCGGAAAGGCCAGTGGGAATCCAGGTCCGGCACACAGGACCCACACCCACAGATAGGTTCTCCCTCTGGGAATCAGGCCTGCATTGTACCTAGGCTGCTTTGTGGCCTGCTTTTGCTAAAACTCCCTCACCCTGAATTGAGGCAGCAAGTGCTTACTGTAACTTCCTAAAGTCTGTGCTAAATTTCCCAAGGATGAGTGTAACCAGTTCAACCACTTTTCCCTTTGCATTTGCAAATATCCTTCTTCTGTGATGTGATTAGCAGCATCCTCTTCCTTGTTTTCTGTAAAGGGTAACCACCTAAGGCAAACCTGTGCATAGTAAATGAGGGTCATCCTCCATGTGATGTGCCCAGAAAAGGAATAAAAGCCTGTCCAGGCAGGGGTGGGGGCCCTCTCTCACTCAGAGGCCCTCTCTCCCTTTTTCTCCACAGGACTTCTGTAGTCCATCTGAATTTGTTCATTGCAGCCATGACACATGGGCCCCATGGGCCTGTATCCACATCATGGAACACAAACTAAAAATACATTCCAAAAGGATAATCATGGTGATTCTACCTATATAAAGGGTCAAAGGGGAAAAGCCAATGTCTTGTTTAGGAAAACATATGCCTATGGAACATTCTAATGAGAGCAAGGGAATGCCCTAGGATTGAGAAAAACAGGAATTAGAATGCTCTATTTCTGAAGCTGGATGGTAAGAACATGAGTATTTGTTTTACTATTATTCTTTAAACTATACATTTGTATTATCTATGCACTTTTCTTTGTGTCATATATTTCTCAATAATAATTGTGCTAGATCAGCCCATGCTTGCTTGTCCTCAGCTGCTGCTGGCTCTTCCTCTGCAGTAGGGGAATGATAGGCAATGAAAAGCTGCAGCTGCGGAGGAGCCTCAGAGACTGGCTCAGCCCTGTGATTTGTTCTGCCACTGCCTGAGGGACAATTGGTGCTCGCAGGGCCTGATGCTTCTTGAGCTATCAGGCATTGTGGTGTGCCTTTATTACATCACAGAATAATCCTGAAAAAGCCTACAGTAATGGAGTAGAAAAATACATGTGTATCTTGCAAAGCTCATGTATCAATCAATATGTATAGCATAGAAGAAAAGGAGTGTGTAGCTTCTTTACCTTTCCAGGTTGTAAATATCTGTCCTACCAAATGTGGATTGTTGTTCTAACAAAGCAATTTTTCACATGAATTCCACTCAGAGAACCTTTACCAACTATATTCAGCATGCTACACCCCTAGATAAAATAACATCACTTGTTTGTAAATTTGGAAGAACAGAATGCTGTTTTAAAGTTCTCTGAACAACAGGGAACCCCCATAGGATTTATCCAGTAGTAGCTCCCTTACAGCACCCCTCAGAAGCCTCTGCAAAGGAGATTCTCCCATGGCCTCACCTTTTCAGAATTACTCCATCCACAGTCAGATTGCTCCATCTCCTCATCCAATCTTCAGAGAGTTCTGTCTCTGACATGGCAGCTCTAAGTCCTGGTCATTCCCCTGCCTTTGGAGTATACACTTTCTCAGGATGCAAATGTTCAAATTTTCAAGGCATAATCAAGCTTCAAGGAGACACAGTATTTTTAATTTTGAAGATAGTAATCTGAATGGCTTTATTCTTGCACCAAAAGTTAGTCATTCCTGAACTTTGTATTGACCATTCATAGACAGAAGCAGTTACTAATACAAGGTTTGGAGTATATATTTTCATATTTAAAAAAAGATGTAAAAGTCTTAGAAAATACTTGGCATTTTGCTTCAATTTCCTTTTAGTGTATCTGGTTATTAATACATATGAAAATACATAGAGTCCTGGCTGGTGTGATTCAGCAGATTGAGTGCTGGCCTGAGAACCAAAGGGTCACAGGTTTGATTTCCAGTCAGGGCACTTGCCTGGGTGGCAGGCCAGACGTGCAGCAGGGGGCAACCACGTATTGATGTATCTATCCTTCTCTTTTTCCCTCTCTTCCCCTCTCTCTAAAAATAAAGAAAATCTTTAAAAAATACATGGAGATATGTATTCAGGCTACTTCTGTTTCAGTACATGGCACTAATGATACTGCAGTGATCATAAAACTAAAATGGTCACACATCAAAATAAATTCTACATGCCATTTAAATATAAAATTTGAGATGATAAACTTCAAGAAGAAAATATAAATATTCATATGATCTTGATATGGGGAAGACCTTTATAAATGGCGACAGGCCAAATTGTGCTCCTTCAAATTCATGTGTTGAAGTCCTAACCCACACTACTTCAGAATGTGACTGGATTTGGAAAGAGGGCCTATAAAGAGGTGATTAAGTTAAAATGGGGCCCTTTGGGAGGGACCTAATGCAATCTGAATGGTGTCTTTATAAGAGAAAATTTGGGCACAAAAGGAGACACTAGGAATGTGTGCAAAGAGGAAAAGCCCTGTGAGGACACACAGAGAGATAGTGGCTACCCACAAGCCAAGAAGAGAAGCCTCAGGAGAAGCCAAACCTGATTACACCTTGATCTCAGACTTCAAGTGTACAGATCTGTGAATAAATAAATCTCTGTTGTCTGAGCCACCCAGTCTATGATGTCTTTTATGACAAACTAATGTGTAAGCATTACTCTAATATCACACTATCTAGAAAAAGCTTAATGTATTTTACTATATAATGTTAAACACTTACATGTCAAAAAAAGAAAGAACCACAAACTCAGAATGCTATTTGTAACATATTGAACAGAAGTTTGATGTTCTAACAAATAGCTTCTACAAATCTATAATAAAATGAACATTCTAGCAGAAAAATTGGCACGACACATAAGCAAGAAACTTTCGTGTGAAGAAATATAAATAACTGCTAGAAAATAAAAAATTATTTCTGTACAAATTAAAACCAAGTCATTATTTTACTTTTTTAAATTGTTGTTCACGCACAGTTGCATTGAGTTTTCACCCCCACCCACCACTACTCACCCACCACTACTTCCGACCCTCAATCCTGCCCTTCTTTACTTTGTCCATAGGTTCTTTATATACATACCTTGATGACGCTTCCATTTCTTTCCATTGTTACCCTCCTCCCCACTCCTCTCTGGTTACTGTCAGCTGATTCTTTATCTCAATGTCTCAAGTCATATTTTCCTTGCTTGTTTATTTTGTTGACTATTTTCCACTAATAGATGAGTCCATAGTATTTGCCTTTCACCACCTGGCTTAGTTCACTTAGCGTAATGCTCTCTAGTTCCATTCATACTGGCACAAAAGGTAAGAGCTCTTTCTTTCTTTCACCTGCATAGTATTCCATTGTGTAAATGTACCACTGGTTTTGGATCCACCCATTTACTGATGGGCACTTAGGTTGCTTCCAGCACTTTGCTATTGTAAATTGTGCTGCTATGAACATTGAGGTGCATAGGTTCTTTTGGATTAGTGTTTCGGGGCATTAGGGTAAAATATCAGCAGCAGAATTACTGGGTCAAAAGGCAATTCCATTTTTAGTTTTCTGAGGAAATCTCATACTGTTTTCCACAGTGGCAGAATGAGTCTGCATTCCCACCAATAGTGCACTAGGGTTCCCTTTTCTCCACAGCCTGGCCAGCACTTGGTGGTAGTTGAATTGTATATAATGGCCATTCTGACTGGTGTGAAATGGTATGTCTTTGTGGTTTTAGTTTGCATCTCTCTGATGGCTAGTGAGGCTAAACATCCTTTCATTTATCTCTGGGCCCTCTGTATGTCCTTGGAGAAGTGTCTGTTCAAGTCCTTTTCCCATTTGTAACTGGGTTTTTTGCCTTCCTGGTGTGGACTGGTGTGAGTTCTTTTTTTTAAATTACTTTAAAGCATATTTTATTGATTATGCTCTTACAGTTGACCCATTCTTTTTCTCCCTTTTACCCACTCCACATGGTACTCCCATTCCCTCCAGAATCCCCCCCACACACTTAGTTCATATCCATGGGTCATACATATAAGTTCTTTGGCTTTTCCATTTCCTATACTATTCTTAACGTCCCCCTGATTATTTTGTGCCCACTGATTATGCTTTTTTAAATAATATATTTTATTGATTATGCCATTACAGTGGTCCCATTCCTCCCCTTCATTTCCCTCCAGCCTGCACACCCACTCCCACCCATATTCCCCCTCTTTAGTTCATGTCCATTTATTATAAGTTCTTTAGCTTCTACATTTCCCACACTACTCTTGCCCTCCCCCTGTCTATTTTCTCCCCACTGTCTATTCGACTTATTGTCTGCACCATCTCCCCACCCTCTCCTCCCACTCCCCTGTTGCTAACCTTCCATGTGCTCTCCATTTCTGTGGCTCCACTCCTGTTCTAGTTATTTGCTTGGTTTGCTTTTGTTTTAGGTGTGGTTGTTAATAACTGAGTTTGGTGTCCTTTCACTGTTCATATTTTTTATCTTCTTTTTCTTAGATAAGTCCCTTTAACATTTTATATCATAAGGGCTTGGTGATGGTGAACTTTTTGAACTTGATCTTATCTGAGAAGCGCTTTATCTGTCCTTCCATTCTAAATGAGAGCTTTGCTGGATACAGCAATCTTGGATGTAGGTCCTTCCTTGCCTTTCATGACTTGGAATACTTCTTTCCAGCCCCTTCTTGCCTGTAAGGTCTCTTTTGAGAAATCAGCTGACAGTCTGATGGGAACTCCTTTATAGGTGACTGTCCTCTTATCTCTTGCTGCTTCCAGAATTCTCTCCTCATTTTAATCTTGGATAATGTAATTATGATGTCCCTTGGTGTGTTCCTCTTTGGGTCCACCTTCTTTGGGACTCTCTGAGCTTGCTGGACTTCCTGGAAGTCTATTTCCTTTGCCAGATTGAGGAAGTTCTCCTTTATTATTCATTCAAATAACTTTTCCACTTGTTGCTCTTCCTCTTCCCCTTCTGGTACCCCTGTAATTTGGATGTCGGAATGCTTAAAGATGTCCTGCAGGTTCGTACGCCTCTCCTCGTTTGTTTTATTTCTTGTTTCTTCATTGTTTTCTGTTTGGTTGTTTCTTTCTTTCTCCTGGTCCACTCCATTGATTTGAGACCCAGTTTTCTTCCCATCCCTATTGGTTCCCTGTGCATTTTTCTTCATTTCACTTAGTGTATGTAGCCTTCATGTTTTCATCTAATTTGTGACCAACGTCAACCAATTCTGTGAGCATCCTGATCACCAGTGCTTTGAACTGTGCATCTGATAGGTTGACTATCTCTTGGTCACTTGAAAGTATTGGCTCTGGGGCTTTGATTTGTTCTTCTGTTTGAGCCATAATTTTATGGTCTGGTCACACCTGTCAAATATGAGGGGCGGACCCTGAGGTGTTCACCAGGGCAGGGCAACCCAGTTCCTGGGTTGTGATGCTGTATGTGGGGGCAGGGTCAGAAAGGGAACAATGGCACTTACTCCACTCTCTCTCATATATCAGTCCCTTCCGCCACTCCCCACAAGCAAATTGTGCCCTTCTGGTACTGGTTCCCAGGTGGGTGGGCTTGTGTATGTTCTAGGAACCTGTGGGTCTCTCCAACTAACTCTCCTGTGAGGTTGGGAGTTTCTCCTGGTAACTCAAGTCCCACAAGTGTTTTCTTTTTAAAAAAAATTATTTTAATTGTCATTCAAGTACAGTTTTCTGTCTTTGACTGACATCCCAGTCCAACCCCCGTAGTGCTCCCCCCTCCCTCCTATTTCCACTGCCCACTTGTTATTGTCCATGTGTCCTTTATACTTGTTCCTGTAATCCCTTCCCTTTTTCCCCTGAAATTCCCTCCCCTCTAGTTACTGTCAGCCTATTTTCTATTTCTATGTCTTTAGTTATATTTTGCTTGCTTGTTTGTTTTGTTGCCTAGGTTCCTGTTAAAGGTGAGATCATATGGTATTTGTCTTTTACCACCTGGCTTATTTCACTTAGCATAATGCTTTCCAGTTCCATCCATGCTGTTGCATAGGGTAGGAGCTCCTTCTTTCTTCCTGCCACATAGAATTCCATTGTGTAAATGTACCATAGTTTTTTGATCCATTCATTTATTGATGGGCACCTAGGTTGCTTCCAACACTTGGCTATTGTAAATTGTGCTGCTATGAACATTGGGGTGCATGAGTTCTTTCGGAACGGTGTTTCAGGGTTCTTGGGACATAATCCTAGCAGTGGAATTGCTGGGTCAAAGGCAGTTCCAGTTTTAGTTTTTTTAGAAAATTCCATACTGTTTTCCATAGTGGTTGTACCAGTTTGCAATCCCACCAGCAGTGAGCTAGGGTCTCCTTTTCTCCACAACCTCTCCAACACTTGTTGTTTGTTGCTTTGTTTATGATGGCCATTACCAGTGTATAGTTGTATCTCATTGTGGTTTTAATTTGCATTTCTCTAATGGCTAGAGATATTGAGCATCTTTTCATGTGTCTCTGAATCCTCTGTATGTCCTCCTTGGAGAAGTGTCTGTCCAAGTCCTCTCCCCACTTTTTAATTGGGTTACTTATCTTCTTAGAGTGGAGTCGTGCAAGTTCTTTGTATATTTTGGAGATTAAACCTTTGTCTGAGGTATCATTGGCAAATATGTTTTCCCATATAGTTGGGTCTCTTTTTATTTTAATGCTGTTTTCTTTAGCTGTGCAGAAG
This sequence comes from Carollia perspicillata, assembly GCA_004027735.1. Lineage (NCBI taxonomy): Eukaryota > Metazoa > Chordata > Mammalia > Chiroptera > Phyllostomidae > Carollia > Carollia perspicillata. Next base: position 18,562 of record PVKM010006666.1, read on the forward strand.
CTTTTTATTTCGATGAGATCCCATTTGTTTATTCTTTCCTTTATATCCCTTGCTCTAGGGGACATATCAGTAAAAATGTTGCTGCGTGAGATATCTGAGATTTTCCTGCCTATGTTCTCCTCTAGGATTTTAATGGTGTCATGGCTTATATTTAAGTCTTTTACCCATGTTAAATTTATTTTTGTGTATGGTGTAGGTTGGTGCTCGAGTTTCATATTTTTGTCCAGTTCTCCCAACACCATTTTTTACTAGGCTATTTTTACTCCATTTCATGTGGTTGCACCCTTTGTCAAATATTAACTGACTGTAGAGACTTGGGTTTATTTCTGGCTCTCTTTTCTCTTCCATTGGTCTATGTGCCTGTTTTTATGCCAGTACCAGTCTGTTTTTATTACAGTGGCCTTGTAATACAGTTTAGTATGAGATATTGTAATCCCTCCTACATTGTTTTTCTTCCTCAAAATTGCAGCTGATATTCGGGATCATTTATGGTTCCATATAAACTTTTGAAGTGTTTGTTCTATGTCTGTGAAATATGCCATTGGTACTTTAATAGGTATTGCATTGAATCTGTAAATTGCTTTGGATAATATGGACATTTTGATGATGTTAATTCTTCTGATCCATGAACATGGTATATGTTTCCATTTGTTTGTGTCTTCCTTGATTTCATTCTTCAGTGTTGTGTAGTTTTCTGCATACAGGTCTTTTATCTCCTTGGTTAGGTTTATTCCTAGGTATTTTATTTTTCTTTTTGCTATATCGAATGGGATTTTTTCTTGATTTTTGCTTCTGCTGTTTCATTGTTGGTATACAAAAATGTCTTTGATTTCTGGATATTGACTTTGTATCCTGCTATTTTGCCAAATTTGTTTATTAGGTTGAGCAGTTTTTGGATGGAGTCTATAGGATTTTCCATGTACACTATCATATCATCTGCAAACAGTGACCATTTTGTTTTGTCCTTTCTGATTTGGATGCCTTTTATTTCCCTTTTCTGATTGCTGTGGGTAAAACTTCCAAAACTATATTGAATAGAAGTGGTGAAAGTGGACAACCTTGTCTTGTTCCTAATCTTAGTGAAAAACTTTTAGTTTTTGTCCATTGAGTATGATGTTGGCTGTAGGTCTCTCATATGTGGCCTTTATCATGTTGAGGAATGCTCCCTTAATTCCCACTTTGCTGAGTATTTTTATCATAAATGGGTGCTGTACCTTGTCAAATGCTTTTTCTGCATCTATTGATGTGATCATGTGATTTTTGTCTTTGCTTTTGTTTATGTGATGTATTACATTTAGTGATTTGCAAATATTGAACCATCCTTGCATCCCTAGGATGAATCCCACTTGGTCATGGTGTATGATCTTTTTAATGTACTGCTGGATGCGGTTTGCCAATATTTTGTTGAGGATTTTAGTGTCTATGTTCATCAGCGATATTGGCCTGAAGTTTTCTTTCTTCATTGTGTCTTTATCTGGTTTTGGGATTGGCATGACGCTGACTTCAAAAAACAGGTTTGGGAGTCTTCCATCACTTTGGATTTTTTAGAATAGTCTGTGAAGTATAGTGGTTAGCTGTTCCTTAAATCTGTAGAATTCTCCTGTGAACCCATCTGGTCCAGGGCTTTTGTGTGTAAGGAATTTTTTGATTACTACTTCAATTTCATCTGCTGTTATCGGTCTGTTCAGGCTTTCTGCTTCTTCTTCATTTGGTTTTGGAAGATTATATTTTTCTAGAAATGTGTTCATTTCACCTAGGTTTTCAAATTTCCTGGCATACAGCTCCTTGTAGTAATTTCTTACAATCCTTTGTATTTCCATGGTGTCAGTTGTAATCTCTCCTCTTTCATTTCTGATTGTGTTTATTTGGGTCCTCTCTCTTTTTTTCTTGATGAGCCTGCTTAAAGGCTTGTCGATTTCGTTTATCTTTTCAAAAACCAGCTCCTGGATTCATTGATCCTGAGGATTGTGCTTTTGGTCTCTATGTCATTTAATTCTACTCTGATCTTGGTTATTTCTTTCCTACTACTAGCTCTGGGCTGTTTTTGTTGTTGTTCCTTGAGTTCTTGTAGGCGTAGGTTTAGGTTGTTTGTTTGAAATGTTTCTATCCCCACAAGTGTTTTCAATTGGTGCTTTTAGGCTTTATTTCCTGGCACTGGGGCCCTGTGTTGTGTGGTCTGTTTTACTGCCCATTTTTGCCCTGTTTATCTGCATGTGAATGTTTAACTGCAGTCAGCCAGTGGCCTTGCACGCCTCACTGTGTTTGCTCATTTCGGTTTCCTCCCCGCGCCTGGGGTCAGCTAGTCCCGATCTACTTGCATGCCTGCCTGTGTGCCCGGGTCTGCCAGACACTGCTTTTTCCTGCTGTGACCCCTGTTCACCAGCCATGACTCTGCCCCTCTTGCCGGTCTGGATGAATGGTTGTAGGACTTCCACACAGTTCAATGTTCTGTCTGTTCTGGTTGTGTTTTTGTTTCTAAATCTTTGTTATCCTTAATTTTGGTTGTGCGAGCAGGCACAGTATTTCCATCTATACTTCCATCTTGGCCAGAAGTCCGTGAGTTCTTTATATATTTGGGAGAACAAACGCTTCTCTGTGGTATCACTGGCAAATATTTTTCCATACGTCTGGTTCCCTTTTTATTTTGCTGATGTTTTCTTTAGCCATGCAGGAGCTTTTTATTTTGATGAAGTCCTATTTGTTTATTATTGCCTTTATGTCCCTTACTCTAGGGGACATATTGGTAGAAATATGGCTGCATGGAATATCTGAGATTTTCCTGTCTCTGTTTTCCTCTAGGATTTTTATGGTGTTGCAACTTATATTTAAGTCTTTTATCCACCATGAGTTTATTTTTGTATATGCTGTGTCTTGGTGGTCCAATTTCATTTTTTTGCATGTGTCTGTCCAGCTCTCCCAGCACTGTTTGTTGAAGAGGGCATTTTTACTCCACTTTATGCTCCCGCTCCCTTTGTTGAATATTCATTGGCCACAGAGACATGGGTTTATTTCTGTGCTCTCTTATTCTGTTCCATTGAGCTACATGTCTATTCTTATGCCAGTACCAGACTGTTTTTGATTACTGTGGACTTGTAATTCAGTTTGATGTCAGGTATGGTGATCCCTCCTACTTTGTTCTTCTCGAAATTTCTGTACCTATTTGTAGTCATTTATGGTACGATATAAAGTTTTGAATTGTTTGTTTTATATGCGTGCCATATATTATGGGTATTTTAATAAGGATTGCTTTGAATCTATAAGTTGCTTTGGGTAGTAGTATGGACATTTTTGATTATGTTAATTCTTCCAATCCATAAACACAGTATATGCTTCCATGTATTTGTGTCTTCCTTAATTTCTTTCCTAAGAATTGTGTAGTTTTCTGAGTACAGGTCTTTTACCTCCTTGGTTAGGTTTATTCCTAGGTACTTTATTTTTCTTGTTGTTAAGCAAATGAGCTTTTATTTCCTGATTCCTGTTTCTGATATTTTGTTGTTGGTGTACAAAAATGCCTCTGATTTCTGAATATTAACTTTGTATCCTTCTGTTTTTCCAGTCACTTATTAGGTCAAGTAGTGTTTTGATGGAGTTTATTGGGTTTTTCTATATACACTGTCACATGATCTGCAAACATACACTGTAATGTGATCTGCAAACAATGACAGTTTTACTTCCTCCTTTTCAATTTGTATGCCTTTTATTTCTTTTTATTGTCTGATCACCGTGACTAGGACTTCCAATACTATGTTGAATAGAAGTGGTGAAAGTGGACATCCTTGTCTTGTTCCTCATCTTAGTGGGAAAACTTTCAGTTTTTGCTCATTAAGTATGATGTTGGCTGTAGGTTTCTTTTATATGATCTTTATTATGGTGAGGTATGTGCCATCTACTACTACTTTGCTGAGTGTTTTTATCATAAATGGGTGCTGTACCTTGTCTAATATTTTTCCACATCTATTAATATGACCATGTCATTTTTGTATTTCTTTTTGTTTATGTGATATATTAAATTTGTTGATTTGCAAATATGGTACGATCCTTGCAACCTTGGGATGAATCCCACTTTATCATGATGTATAATCTTCTTAATGTATTGTTGGATCTGGTTTGCCAATATTTTGTTCAAGATTTTAGTGTCTATGTTCATCAACAATATTGATCAGTAGTTTTCTTCATTTGTTGTGGTTTTATCTGGTTTTATGATGAACATGATGCTGGCTTTGTAAAAAAAAGTTTTAGAATCTTCCATCTTCTTGGTATTTTTGGAATAGTCTGAGAAAGATAGGGGTTAACTCTTCCTTAAATGTTTTGTAAAATTTTCCTGTGAAACCATCAGGTCCAGGGCTTTTGTATGCTGGGGGTTTTCTGATTACTGTTTGATTTTTCTGATTACTGCTTTGATTTCATTAGCTACTTTCTGTCTGTTTAGGCTTTCTGCTTCTTCTTGATTCAGTTTTGGAAGATTATATTTTTCTAGATATTTGTCCATTTCACCCATGTTTTCAGATTTCTTGGCATATAGTTGTTCATAGTAATTTCTTACAACCTTTTGTATTTCTGTGCTGTCAGTTGTCATCGTTCTTATTTCTGATTTTATTATTATGGGTCCTCTTTCTTTTTTTCTTAATGAGTCTTCTTAAAGGTTTGTCAATTTTTTTCATCTTTTCAAAGAACCAGCTCCTGGATTTAGTGATCCTTTGAATTGATTTTTAGTCCCTATGTCATTTAATTCTACTCTGATCTTTGTTATTTCCTTTCTTCTGTTCATTCTGGGTATTGTTTGTTGTTATTCCTCCAGTTCTTGTAGATGTAAGGTTAGTTTATTTATTTGAAATGTTTCTATCTTTTCAACTAGGCCTTAATTGCTATGAACTTCCTTCTCAGGACTGCCTTCACTGTGTCAATAAGTTTTGAACTCATGTGTGTTCATTTTCATTTGTTTCTAGAAACTTTATGATTTCTTCATTGATATCATTATTAACTGATCCATTATTTGATAGTATGCTATTCAATCTCCATGAGTTTAAGTGTTTTTGAGTTTTTTATTTGAGGTTGGTTTCTAGTTTCAGTCCCTTGTGGTCAGAGAAAATGCTTGATATGATTTCAATTTTCTTGAAATTGTTGAGGCTTGTTTTGTGTCCTGTCATGTAGTTTGTTTTAAAATGTTCCATGTGCATTTGAAAAGAATGTATATTTTGCTGCTTTGGGGTGAAGTTTCTATATATATCAGTTTGATCTAGGATATGATATTGTTCCATGCCACAATATCATTGCTGATATTTTGTTTGGAAGATCTGTCCACTGTTGATGGTGGAGTGTTAAAATCCCCTGCTATAAGTGTGTTGCTGGCTATATCTTTCATGAAGTCCTGAAAGATTTTTCCTTATATATTGGTTGCTCCTATTTTGGGTATGTATATGGTTTTAATGTTTACTCTTCTTAATAATTTCTTCCCTTGAGTATTATATAGTGTCCTGTGTCTCCTCTTATGGCCTTTGTTTTGAAGTCTATTTTGTCTGATTTAAGTATTGCTACCCTGGCTTTATTTTCTGTTCATTTGCTTGGAATATACTTTTTATACCTTCACTTTTCAATCTGTGTAGGTCCTTCGATTTGGGGTGGGTCTCTTGTAGGCAGCGTATGTGCTGGTTATGTTTTCTTATCCAATCAGATACGCAATGTCTTTTGATTGAAACATTTATTCCATTAACATTTAAGATTATATTAATAAATATTTATTAATTTTCCCCCTTTGTACCTGTGTTCCTCTCTCTCACTCATTTTCTTCCTCTTCTTAAGTCAGTCCATTTAGTATGTCTTGCAGTGATGGTTTATTGGAGGTGTATTCTTTCAGCCTTCTTTTGTCTGGGAAACTTCTTATTTTTCCTTCCATTTGAATGGGAGACTTGCTGGTTAGAGTAGTCTTGGTTGCACATGTTTGTTTTTCATTACTGGGAATATTTTTTGCCATTACATTCTAGCTTGTAGTGTTTCTGTTGAGAAATCAACTGCTAGCCTTATCTGGGTTCCTTCGTATGTTAGTTCCTGTTTCTCCCTTGCTTAACTTAAGATTCACTCTTTGTCTTTACAATTAGGCATTTTAATTATGATGCATCTTGGAGTAGGCCTATTTGGGTTCCTCTTCTTTGGGACACTCTGTGCCTCCTGAACTTGTGTGGCTTTTCCCCTCTCTGGGTTAAGGAACTTTTCTTTCATTGTTTTTTAATATAGGTTTTCTATCCCTTGCTCCTCTTCTTCTCCTTCTGGTATTCCTATGACTCTAATGTTGTTGCATTTCATGTTGTCTTGTAGTTCCCTTAAGGTATCTTCACATTTTGGGGGTCTTTAGTAGTACAGCTGCTCTACATGGGTGTTTCTTTCTACCTTGTTTTCCGGCTTTCTAATTTGATCCTCTCCTTCATCCAGCCTGATTGTAATTTCTTCCAGTGTATTTTTTAATTTTTATTTATTTATTTATTTATTTATTTTAGAGAGTGTAAGGGAGGTAGAAACAGAGGGAGAGAAATGTCAATGTGCGGTTGCCTCTTGCACACCCCTACTAGGGACCTGCCCTTCAACCCAGGCATGTGCCCTAGACTGGGAATTGAACCAGTGACCTTTGATTCACAGGCCAGCACTCAACCACTGAGTCACACCAGCCAGAGTGCCAGTGCATTTTTAAAAAGATTTTATTTATTTATTTTAGAGAGCGGGGAAGGGAAGGAGAAAGAGAAGGAGAGAAACATCAATACATGGTAGAGACCTCATTTGCAACCTAGGTATGTGACCTGACTGGGAATTGAACTGGCAACCCTTTGGTTTGCAGGCTGCCACTCAATTCACTGAGCCACACCAGGAAGTGCCCTTCTAGTGTATCTTTTATTTTAGATATTATATTATTCATTTCTCTCTGGTTCTTGTTTATAGATTCTGTTTGTGTTTTCATACTGTCATAGTTCCTTCCCAGTTCCTTGTAGTTGACCATGAGTTCCTTAAGCATCTTTATAACCATTCTTTTGAATTCTATATCTGATAGGTTGCTAGCCTCCATTTCATTTAGCTCTTTTACTGGGAATCTTCCATTCGTTTTGATTGCATGTTCTTTCTTTGTCTCCCCCTTTAAGGTGACTCTTTTTGTTTGTTTCTGCGATTCCAGATGCTCTGCTTTGCCAGCTGTCTTCCTAAGGTGAACTTCTGTGGTAGGGATTCTGTGGGACTCAGTGGGGTGGTCTCTTTGATTTCCTTGTCTGGATGCTCTAGGGTTGCCCTTTCTTCTGTTTGTGTGAGCTCTCTTGTTGTACTTCATCTTTACCTGTTGGTGGCTCTTTGTTGGGGGATTCTCCCCTGCAGTTGATGTACTGGTATTCATATCTCCCACCTTGTCTTGTATGCTGTTGTACAGGTATTGGTTAACAAAGCAGTATTACCCAACAACCAAAGCTATGCCAGCAAGAAGAACCCCCCTACCACATCAGCATTCTCAACCACATTTGAACTAAGATTAATAAAGGTAAAGAGAGATTATGCATATTATCGGGTATAACAAAGGGAATATGAGATTACTAAAAGAGGGGGAAATGTTGTTGTGTGGTAAGAGGGAGGAGAATTGGTAAGAGTTGGGATAGAACCTAGGCAAAGAAAGGGAGAGAGCAAAATTTACAACAGAAGTAAAACACAAAAGGGTGATACAAACACTGGGGTAAGAAGAGAGAAGTGTATACTATGAGGTTTGAAGTAAAATTGAAAAGGTACTGGACCAACAAGAATGAAATTGCAGAAAAACCACAGCAGGGTCAATATCAATGACAGTTGAATGAAGTTTAATAAAGGTGAAATGGGAATAAGAATAGTGTAGAAAAGTGAAAAGTGAGTATGAAATGTCTACAGTAAAGAAAAATTATTTTGAGAGGATGGGGGAAGCAAGCTAAAAAGAATAAGGAGTAAAGCCCAGATTGAGAGGTGGGGGAAGAAAGAAAGAAAAAGAGAAAAAAAGGAGAGAGAAAACAGTGAAATAAAATTCCTTACTCAACTGATCAGGGACAGGGGGAAGATGAAATGGAGTAAGAGTGGGAGCATTCTATGGAATTCAAAGAACAACAAGTAGTGAACATATAGGAGATCCTTTGGAGAAGAACCACAATAACTGCAATATTTCACTCAACTAGCCACTGTTTATGAAAGTTGAGAAAATAATAAGACTATTTTTAGAAGGGGAAAAAATGTGAGCTGTCTTAAGAAAGAAGAGTGCTTATGTGAGCTTAGATTGAAGAGAAATAGTGAGAGTAAGGGATAGAAAATTGGCATAGTGTGAGCGAAAATAAAGTTAACTACAACAGTAATGAAGCTCAGGAAGATGGTAAAATGGATTAAGATCAGAGAAGTGTTCTGTATGGGATTTGGAATAACAATAGTATGACAAGAAATACATAATCCGAATAAAATAATAAAAAGTAAAAGACCAAGAGTAGTGTGTTATTTTGAATACAAGTGAAGGAGAAAAAGTAAAATGCAATATGAAAGGGAAAATTTTAAAAATGTATCCAACTGTTGGGAACCATTCTGCCTGGTTTCAAGAGTTGTAACCGCCCCCCATGGCTAAGGCTGAGTGAGTGACCTCCAGACTATGAGCCACTGAGGAAACAAAGCTTATCTCCCTGGCAAGAGCACTACTTCTAGTAAGTAGTCATCTAGGAAGGACTCAGGGGCTGCAGCAAAGTGAGGGCAAAAGACCCTGACCCCCCCCCCCCCCCGGCTATTTTGACATAGCCCAAGTCCCCTTTCTGTCTGGGAGAAGTGTTTCCTGGCTCTGATCCACTTAAGCCTGAATCTATGATGGGGAGGGGGCACAGCCCTCTGCCAGCTAGAGCAGCTTCCGGAGTGATCGGGCAAAAGAAAGAATTCATAAAGTCCTGTGAAGTCTGCTTTACTAAGAGTGCTTTCATCCATATGATAAGGTCTGGGCAGGAAATGAGTATGTATGTCTCCTAAAGTTTTTTGCAACCCCCTTACCTGACAGACACTGACTCAGATTAAGCCCTCAGATTTCTTTGAAATGTTATCTATTGTTTGATCCTTGCTGCCTGACATTGATTGATGAGCTTTACCTGTATTCCTTTATGTTATGAACCTAATAAATACCATTTGAGGTAAGGACTCAGGGCCCTTCTCCTTTGAGGAGCTGACCACCTTTCCTCCCCAAGCAGAACATGTCTTGTAGCATTACTTTCATCTGTGGTGGACATGGGGTCTCTGTGGGCAGAGACCCCACACACACACACGTCAAACAATAAAAACAAACAAAACAAAAAAATAAATGGAAAGATGAGAAATTTTTTTAAAACATGCAAGTTCTGAAGGGATAGCAAAGTGAAATTTGTCTTAGCTGTTGGTGTTCACTTTCTAGCTTCTTTCTGTATAGTCTCAGGTTTTCTCACAGCTCCAGTCTTATTGTCCTACTCTTAAAAAAATACTCCTGATGACTTTAAACTTGCCAATCGAGTTTTGCAGGTCTTCCAGGATCCTGCATGCAGAATGGGGATGGGCTCTGCTTTTTTTTCCCTTTCCCATAGTTCCTGGAGGGTGGGGGTTCAGTCTGGGCTACAGTGTTCATAGGTGCCCAGTTTCCAGCCCAGGCCTTCAGAGTACTGTGTGATACACACTGTCCACTCTGTGCATTTGTGCAAGGCTGGCACCAATAATCCACCTTGTTTTGGAACCCTTTGATTGGTCAGAGATGTGCACTGAGTGGGAGCAAATTCTGTTCCCTCCCTTCTTTGCTGGCCTTACTGCTGAGCAAGCATGAGGTCCCTGCAGAGCAGCTGTTTCCATATTGAAGTAAGTCTTTCTGAGGGCCACTGCTTCTATAGCCCCTGCTTCCCCTCTTTGATCAGTACGTGAGGTACCCTGAGTGGGAGCAAATTGTGCCCCCACTCCTCCCTCTTCACTCACCTAGCCACTGCATGGTGAGGTTCCTATGCATGTGGCACCTATATTTCTTTTATTAAGAAATAAGAATCCAACATAAAGTAATATCATATGCAATTAACATAGATTGTAGTTTCTATCCTTTGCAGATCTATGTAGTCTAAAATCCTGTCTGCCTGGCCCTCTACTGGCACAGATTAAAGAGCCTTAATAATAGTTTCTGTTCAACTTTGGACCTAAAAATTTCAATTCTTACTTCTGGGAATTACATCAAAAAAATAATTAGGTGAAATATTTATGTTAGCTTGGAGTTGCTCTAGAAACCAGATGGACACAGCGAGCTAAGGAGCAGGGTTCATTAGCAGAGAATAAGAGGAAAAGTGGAGCCAACCTAGGGAGGTTGGGGAGCCAACCAAGGGATGTTAAGACTCACTCAGTTGTTCTTAGGGCTGGGTTTTTAAGTGCAAACCCCCCCAAAGTGTAACCAGTTGGGGTGTCAGAGTCTGATTGGCTAGAGCTGGTTGCTGGGTGCCATTTCTGCTGTCCATTGTTCTTGATACATCTTGTCAGGCTCAAGTTAAAGCTGTATCCTGTTACACCAGATAGGCCAACCCCATACTCCAATCTTAGCCGGGAACATGTTTGTCCTGGGTAGGGTTGGCAGGCAGTTCCCCAGACGGGCATTTTGCCAGGCTACAGTTTCCCATGGTATAGTTTTCCTGCCTGGTCATTTTCCATTCCTCCTAGGCCTACCTAGGTCTGTCATTTTAATTATACAAGTTTTTAGCCTAAAATGAGAAATAATCTTAACTGTTTCACAGTAATAATTTGGTTACCAAGCATAGTACCTTTCATATCATGCAAATGTTTAAAACAGGAAATGTTAAAAGGATAATCTTATAGGTAAACTTTCTGGGTAGTAGGATTGATTATAGGTGAATTTAGATTTCTTCATGTTTATCAATATTTTCAAAGTTTACTATAATAAATATATTCTGGTAATAAGAGAAATCTATACAAGCCACTCCAAAAAAAAAAAAAAAAAACACATGAATGAAGTTGCTGAGTTTCAAGTTGAGCAAGTAGCAAAATGGTATGAGAACTGAAATTTCTTTGGGCATGGAAGCCCAGGAATCAGACTTGCCTTAGTTTGGATGTTGGTCAGTCATTTACTATCTCTGTGATTTTGGCCACATTACTAAAAGCACCAAGTTTCAGTTTTGTCATCTGGAAAACAAGAAAAGCAGTAGCACTTTCCCAGAGGCTTGCTATGAGGGTTAAATAAGATCCCAGACATAAAGGGCACTGGGTGGGCACAAATGAATGCTGCTGCCTACCCTGCTTTCCAACCACATACAATGAAAAGTGGAGCTTCAGTTGGAAGTAATTAGGTAACTGTGGATGTGATATGGAACTCAAGACTTGCAAAATTTTAGCTTAAGGTAAAAAGTTGTAACTAGCTAGTAATGTGCATGCTAAAGCTTTTGTCTCGGAAACTACAGATAAGGCCCATCCTGGCTCCTCGGAAAACAGCTGACCTCCTGAGGCACTGCTAGAGATTACTGCCTGGGGGGCAACTGGAGGCATCCGGGCCTTTGTATTCCAGGGAGAGACAGACAACCATCCTCTCCTGAGAACAGCTAACTGCCCAGGACAGGAATGTTGCAGCTTTTGACTCTCAAAGCCCTCACTGCACCTTGTTTATTCCCTCATTATAAAAAGTCTGGCCTGGAAAAAGAAGAAAAGATGGTCTGTTAGGGTATGAACCCACCATCTTCTCAGATCGCGAGCCATTTGAATAAAGCACCCATAAATATTCAATCATGGTCATTTCTTATTGGGTTTGGTAGTGACCGGCAGCTAGAACGTCGGTCTCTTTTCTGGTTTCAGATGCATGGGGATGTACAAGTAGAAACAGGCCATGAGAGATGAAGAAGATCCAAAGGAGGACTAGAACACAATAGACCCCTAGAACCCCTTGCTGATTTAGATAATTAATTATTATCACTAATGATACACTGTAATTATTGAGGATGGTCCTGTGCCCTTACATATGTGCTAATACATACATTATCTCATGTAATTATCCATATAGCTCTATGCTCCAGTAGCACTGTCATCGCACTGACCTCATGGTAGATGTCTGTGTCATGGAGGCTGTAGACACCAAATACTACCAATGTATCATTTTTAAACTCCCATTTCTCAGTTCTTAAACTTGAATTTAGTGTGACTAAATCAGATGCTCTTCTGCCCTATTGCCATAGCACTATTACTTTCCTACAAGAGCAGCCTGCCTACTAGGAAATAGCATGATGTTCATGCTGTGAGAGCCCCCATGTCAGCCTTATGGGCCAACCTTAACAGCAAGGACAATAACAGCAGCTAACACATTTATGGCACAGTGGACATAAGCAAAGCTCTTTTCAGCTTAATTAGTTTACCTAATTTTAATAGTCATAGTTGAAAATGGTAAAGCAAGTAGTAAAAACCAAGATTCAAAGAGGTTACATGGTTTGACTAAGTCTTTGACTTCAAATTCTGCACCCATTTCCAGGAAGAATGTCTAAAGTTTCTGTTGCAGTTTGATGAGGAGAGAAAGCACTCTGAATTCACCACTAGCCCTCTTATTTTATTAGAATGGAGTTAAGAAAGTAAAGTATGTTACAAAAATAGCCAGTCTATCAATGTTACTGGATTAGAGTCAGCGATAGAGAATGAAGTGAAGCATCGCCCTCCCATCAAGTGCTCCCCAGTCCCCAGGCTAATGCCCTGCAGGAAATCCATGCAGAAAAGTCTAGAGAGAAACACATCAGTTATTTTACCCTGAACTATTGCAAATAATTTTCAAAAGCTGATTAAATGTCTGGCTATGAAAATAGAAATCTATCATACTTAATATCTGCAATTAAGTGCTTGTTTAAGCAGATATTTCTTTTTTGTTTTTATTATTGTTCAAGTATAGTGGTCTCCATTTTCCCCTCGTGACTCCCCCCCAGCCCACTCACCCCTACCTACTCCCCTCGATCCAACCCTCTTTTGGCTTTGTCCCTGTGTTCTTTATATGTTCGTTGACGACCCTTCTCCTTTTCTCCCCCGTTCCCCCCTCCTCCCTCCCCTGTGGTTACTGTCAGTTTGTTCTTTATTTCAACATCGCTGGTTATATTTTGCTTGCTTGTTTGTTTTCTTTATTAGGTTCCACTTATATGTGAGATCATATGGTATTTGTCTTTCACCGCCTGGCTTATTTCACTTAGCATAACGTTCTCCAGTTCCATCCATGCTGTCGTGAAGGGTAGGAGCTCCTTCTTTTCTCAATACTTTCCTTTTGGCATGTCAGAGAAGCCTGTTTTCTAACTTACAGAGGTTGCATCACCTTAATGTTTTTCCTTGAACACCCTTAGGGTTTCTTCTCAGAAATATGATTGTTATATTTTTTCAACTGAACTTTGCTCTTTATTTCAAAAGAAGCCCAACATTCGCAACATTTCTTTCTCAGAAAAACAAAAAACAACCCCCACCCTCCACTATTTGAAAGGCTAGGCTCTGCTGCTGTATTCCAGTAGGGCTTAATAACAATCATTGATGGGTTACTCCAGTTTAATAATCAATTATGAAAAAAAGTGACAGTTACTCAGTGGCCCATTATCATATGTACCAACATACATGAAAACTTTAGAAAACTATCAATCCCCATGTTAAATTTTGCTACTCTGTGATATCCTAAGAGAAGGTTGTTTTATTAGATAAGACTAGGAATTCCATTTGTTTCATCCCTTAGAAAGTAATGTGCTGTGAATGCAGTGCTGAATGCCAAGGATAGTAGAAAAATCTGCTCTTCAGAGAATATTCATTAATTGATTTGATAATTCTGTTGTGGGATATTGGACATGCAAATGAAGTCACAGAAAATTCTAGGACACTTAAAATCCCCTCCAAAAATATTAGTAAGGGATTTTCCAATTGCCTCATGGAGGTTTATGAGAAATGGTTTTCAAACTTTTAGTAAGGATTATTTTAACCTTTGTAATAAAGAAACAATAATCGCTTTCAAAATAAAAAAAGTAAGGTTATCAAATATAAAGAACAATGGCAGAAGGAATTTTCCAGGACTTTGTAATTATATCTATCTGGCTTCTTGACAAGGAAAAAAATATTCATACTGAGGGTTCTACAGGGTAAAGTTGTTATTTGTCAATATTTTTTGCTCTTTGAATTTTGAACATTTTATGCTTTCCTATAGGATGAATAGTTTAAATGGAGCACTCTTTCTACTCAGATGAGAAAACTTCTTTCTTGTCACTTAAACCAATATACACATTCTCTTATAAAAAGAGGGACAGAATAACCACTAATTGCATATCAGAGCTGGAAAGCCATTGATAAAATATCTAATTTATTGGTTATCAATTTATATGTGGTCCTAGTTTTCTGAGGGGTACAACACATTCCTGTCATTGCATATGCTCTGTTGGGAATTATGTCACTAGAAATGGGATGCCTTCTCACCCAAGCCAGTGGCATTTCCAAATAACCACAAAGTAGTCAGCCTAGCATAAGACAGAGCCTACAGAACCAAGCAGGATAACAAGGGTGTCAATGTAGCCCAGTGCCAGGTGTCAAAGCCAGAGTCAGACAAGACAGTATTCAATGTTGGCAATAGCCCAGGGTGGGATTTCAGAACCTTAGCAAGGTGTGGAGAGCATCCATGTGGCAGGCTGAGCCCTGAATTGGAATGTTGAAGCCCAGATGAGGTACAAGGGAATCTGAGAGGCAGAGTACACAGTATCACAGCTCAAAGGTGGCACAATGAGAACATCCATAGAGGGATTAGGAGCAATGACTCTATTAATGAGCACACCTAGCACTCAAGTCTTGGTTTCTAAATATCATTGTCTGCTAAATGGAGTTGAGCTTTTTTAGAAGAAATAGGTAATTCCAGTGCTGGGGCAAGACATTCAGGATGATGGAACATTGTGTAATGCAGGAAACTAAGTACTGAAAAATGAAAAGAAAAATAAAGAAAGAAAGAAAATAATAGGAACATGTTAAGACGACACAGAAGTTAGCTTGCAGAGACTCCCACTATCAATATCAGGGAATTTGAACATTGAACTAAATAATGATAGTAATGTATTATTACTCACTGGATAAAATAGGAGTACATGAGCCTGTAATAAGTAAATAAATGAATAATCAAATTCAGAGAGGATAAAGTTTTTCCTTGAAGTACAATGCTAACTAATAAAGGCCAAAGGAAAAATCATGCCCTGGCTGGTATAGCTCAGTGGAATGAGTGCTGTCCTGTGAAACAAAAGGTCACCTGTTCAATTTCCAGTTAGGGCATATGAATGGGTTGCAGGCCAGGTCTCCAGCATGGGGAAACAGAAGAGTGAGGGGTAACCATGCACTGATGTTTCTCTCCCTCTTTTACTCCCTCCCTTGCCCTCTGTCTAAAAGTAAATAAATATGATCTTTTTAAAAATTTGAAAAAAAAAAAGAAAAATCACCCTTTGACAATTCAAGAAATACCAAAGGATGCTAAAACTAGTCAATGGAATTAGCTGAGGAATGAGATATTTATGGCATCTCATCATTCCTCCTCTGTCTCTCCTGTCAACATGCATTAATTAGAAAATGGAGAAGAGTAGCTACAGTGGAGAAACTTTGGCAGACACTGTCTTATTCAAGTGATCAAAGGACATACTGCAAGTCAATGTCATGTGATTCCTCGTAAGAATGTAATACAAAGGACATATCATCACTTCTGGGAGATTCTCACTGAAAATGTATGATCTAAATTTAATTTAAGGGCATTCAGACAAACCAAAGTTAAGAATACTCTTCAAAGTAACAGTCTTGAACTTGAAGAGTGACAAGTCACAATTGTCAAGAGAAAGTCGGTGGGATAGGGAATTCTGTCTTGCTGTTATATCAAAGCATTCTTTAAAAGAAAAAAAAAACACTATTAGCCCAAGATAGTCTTTTGTGAAATAAAACATCTTTGTTCACCTTTGTATAGCTACTTTGGATTTGGGTAAAGAGGTTCAAAATTAAACTTCAAAAGACAGTCTTTCTCAGGACTTTGAAATGAGTTTAGACATGAATAGTGAAAAAGATGAGCACTACTCCTTCATTTCCTTTCAAATGTCATTGATTCTCATAGTACAACTTATTATTTAAAAACTGAGAAAAATATATTTCTGCTCTATAACCAAAGGCACAATTGTTTAATGGTGCTTGTGTTTTAGTTTAAGAAGATGCAGTTATTTTTATCTTCACACATTTTGATGCTGCTGCAGTAATCTCTATGTTGAATCTTTCCCCACACAAATTTATCTTGAGTGTTTCTGCAAATCAAGCTCCCTATTATACCATTGTAAAAGTTATTCTCTGGTTCATAAATCTTGAGTGGCTCTAAAATTCCTGATCTGGACACTCAAAATTGCCCACATCTAAGCCCTACTTGTCTCTCTTTATTTCCCATTAATCACCTGTCCTCTGTTCCAGTCAAACATGTCCATCTAAAGTCCAGAAGGAGCCTGTGGCAATAGTAGGCACCAGCTTTGCAGCCAGCTAAACCTGGGTTTGACTTCCAGAGCTGTGCTCTATGTTCTTGAACTATATCCAGTATGGCTCTTTGCCTCAGCCACATTTTCTCTTGTCTAACTTTCTGCCAATAGAGCTGTTATTCAGTTTGCAGATTTTGCCACAATCCCAAAACCTCCACCCACATTCTTGCCCACTGCTCTTGAACTATTTTCACTGCCCCAGATTCTCCAACGCTAAGAACGCAGGCTATTTTTCTGCTTCTTTGTCATAGCCAATTCAACTCAGCTAAATTGGTTCTGCTCACTGGATGAATCCTGGATTTGCCTTCACAAAGCCACTCTGAAACATAAGACCTATGGTTCCTGACCTATGGTAATGGGCTTTCTTAAGTTCCTTCCTAGTGGTTAAGTACATTTCCCCTTCAGGGAAAGGGTAAAAGTCTGACTCTACAAGGGTATGGCCAGGAGAACTGCAGGAAGTACACTAAAAATTGCCCATATTAGATATCTTTCCCTGCTCTGTCGTCATGAGCACAGACAATAGATATTAGCTCCAGCTAGACAATCTGCCTTGACAAGCCCTGTCCCAGGTTGAGAGGCATTCTTTTGAACCAGAGGTGTCAAACTCATTTTCACCGGGGGCCATATCAGCTTTGCAGTTGCCTTCAAAGGGCCAAATGTAATTTTAGGACTGTATAAGTGTAACTAAGGAGCTTGGCGCTATTGCCAGCTAGAAAAAAGGTGTCAGGCTGGATAAAACAAAGTGGAGGGCCAGATTCAGCCTGCGGGCATTGTGTTTGCCACATGTGTTCTAAACCAACCTGGGATGTGCCTACTCATACTCATAACACAAGGAACTCACTCTTCGTTGCCATACATGTAAAGGCTTGATTTAGGGCCATGTTTAGTGAGTAGCGTGACTGATCAATTTAGAACCCCAGCATCCCTCCAATACTTCCCAAAGTCTCTAAAGTACTTGACCTTACCTCATCCTGCTCTACTTTTTACTCACATTCACTAGACTCTGGAGGGTCTGTCTGGGATGCACAAATATGTGCACTTGGTAAATAGAATTCATAAGTAATAATAACTGATTCAGATGAAATTAATTTCTCAGTTTTTATTTTTTCTATCCTTTTAATAGGACATCCCATGTTTATTCAAGCTTTGCATGTTCTTCCCCTACCCTACATACTCCTTCAAATTTTTAAAGTTTCTGATTTTAAAGAGCATACTATAAAATAAATTCATAACTATCAACAATTAAATATAAAAAACAAATGAAGCAAACAGGCTGAATAGAAACAGAATCATAGATATGGAGATCATTTGGATGATTATTTGGATGATCTCCATATCTATGGAGATGGAAGGGGGCAGGGAGAGAATGGTGAAAAGTGAAGGGATTAAGAAGTACAAACTGGTAGGTACAGAATAAACTAGGGAATGTTAAGAACAGTATGGGAAATGGTGTAGCCAAAGAGCACATATGCATGACCCACAGACATGAACTAAAAGGGGGAATTGCTGGAGGAAATGGGTGATACTGAGTGGAGAGGGAGAAGGGGTGGAAATGTGGAACAACTATAATAGCATAAACAATTAAATATATTTAATGACAAATTCTAAGTAGAATAAACTCTAATGTGTTCACACATTATGCATTCCCATGAAGACTGATACTTTCTTCCTACCTTAATTGGCAGGCTCCCAGTGATGATGACTGAACAGAACAGGGGAGAGTTCAGGCCAGGCATGTAAAGGGTCAATTGGTAAACATGATTGCTTTGTTTGGTGGTATGTGAAAGGAAAAGTTGGATTTCTCTTTTCTTTTTCATTGTTTGGTATTACTCAGATTGTTTCTTTTACTATTATGGATAATATAAATTTAGCTATAAGTAAAAACATGTAAGCTAATTCACATTATCTCTGTAACTTTGATCAAACAGTATTTCAGGCTCAACTTATATAAATAGTTTTCAAATGCTTGATAAATTTCCAAATATATGAGTAAATGATGAAAAAAAAGAAATGATTGAGAACTTTTGGCCAAGATGGAGGCATAGGTAGACATACTGTGCCTCCTTGCCCAACCAAAATAAGGACAACAACAATTTAGAAACAAACAAACAAAAAAAAAACAGTACCAAAAGAAAATTGAACTGTATGGAAGTCTGACAACCAAGGAGTTAAAGTAGACCCATTCATCCAGACCTGTAGGAGGGACAGAGTCAGAGTCAGAGTCAGGGGCTTGAGGCAAAAAACGTGGTGGCTAGTGGACCCAGCAAGGGGGTGAATTGTGGAGGGGCGCTGGCGCACAAGGTGTCAGGGGGACAGGACAGTCCCACATTTGCACGCAGATAAACCAGGCGAAACTGGGGAGCAAGACACCACAAACCCTAGGGCTCCAGCTCAGGGAAATAAAGCCTCAAAACACCGATTGAAAACACCTATAGGGGTTGAGGTGCCAGGAGAAACTCCCAAGCCTTACAAGAGAGTTCGTTGGAGAGACCCACAGGGTTCCAGGATGTGCACAAACCCACCCACCTGGGAATCACCACCTGGAGGGCCCAGTTTGTTTTGTGGAAGCAGTGGAAATGACTCAAATCTGGCAGAGTGGGGCAAGCACCATTGTTCCCTCTCATTGTTCCCTCCCCCACATACAGCATCGCAACCCGGAAACTGGGTTGTCCCACCCTGGTGAACACCTAAGGTTCTGCCCCTCACTATGTAAGAGGCTCCCCGAGACAAAAAAGGGCCCAAATTAAAAAAAAAATCAAAGCTCTGGAAATAACAAAACTAAGTGATGAAGAGATAGCCAACCTATCAGATGCACAGTTCAAAGCACTGGTAATCAGGATGCTCACAGAATTGGTTGAATTTGGTTGCAAATTAGATGAAAAAATGAAGGCTACACTAAGTGAAATAAAGAAAAATGCACAGGGAACCAATAGTGATAGGAAGGAAACTGGGACTCAAATCAATGGAGTGGACCAGAAGGAAGAAAGAAAAAAACAAACAGAAAACAATGAAGAAACAAGAATTAAAAAAAAAATTAGGAGAGGCTGAGGAACCTCCAGGACATCTTTAAACAGTCCAACATCCGAACTATAGGGGTACCAGAAGGGGAAGAGGAAGAGAAACAAGTGGAAAACATCTGAGCAAATAATAAAAAAGAACTTACCCAATCTGGCAATGGAAATAGACTTCCAGGAAGTACAGGAAGCTCAGATAGTCCCAAAGAAGGTGGACCCAAGGAGGAACACACCAAGGCACATCATAATTACATTAGCCAAGATGAGGAGAGAATCTTAAAAGGAGAAAGTTAACTATGAAAGAGTTCCCATAAGAATGTCAGCTGACTTCTCAAGAGAGACCTTACAGACAAGAAGGGGCTGGAGATAAGTATTCCAATTCATAAAATGGTAGGACTTACATCCAAAACTGCTCTATCCAGCAAAGCTTTCATTTAGAATGGAAGGACAGATAAAGTGCTTCTCAGATAAGGTCAAATTCAAGGAGTTCATCATCACCAAGCCCTTATTATATGAAATGTTAAAGGGACTTATCTAAGAAAAAGAAGATAAAAACATGTATAGTAAAATGACAGCAAACTCACAATTATTAACAACCACACCTAAAACAAAAACAAAACCAAACTAAGCAAACAACTAGAACAGGAACAGAACCACAGAAATAGAGATCACATGGAGGGTTAGCAACAGGAAAGGAAGTGGGAAGAGGAGAGAGAAGGAAAAGTTACAGAGAATAAATAGCATAGATGGTAGGCAGAAAAAAGACAGAGGGGGGGTAAGAATATTATGGAAAATGTAAAAGTTAAGAACTTATAAGTATGACAAATAGATATGAACTAAAGAGGGAGAATGTGGGTGGGAGAGGGTGTGCAGATTGGAGGAGAGTGAAGAGGGGAAAATGGGACAACTGTAATAGTATAGTCAATAAAATATATTAAAAAAGAAATTATGGGGACATGGTGAAAGTTCTAAACACCTACAGACTCTGTTTCTGAAGACTAAAAAACAAATCTATGCACTGTCTTTCTCTCATAGGTGATCATTGACTCAAAAAGAGAATGGCTACACTCAAAACAATGACATACCACCTCACACCATTGAAAATGGCCATCATAAACAAAGCGACAAACAATAGGTGTTGGAGAGGTTGTGGAGAAAAGGGAACCCTTGTGAACTGTCGGTGGGAATGCAGACTGGTGCAGCCACTATGGAAAACAGTATGGGATTTCCTCAAAAAACTAAAAATGGAACTGCCTTTTCACCTAGCAATTCCGCTGCTGGTATTATACCCTAAGAGCCTTTCAACACCAATCCAAAAGAACTATGCACCCCAATGTTCATAGCAGCACAATTTACAATAGGCAAGTGCTGGAAGCAACCTAAGTGCCCATCAGTAAATGAATGGACCAAAAAACCATGGTACATTTACACAATGGACTTCTATGCAGCAGAAATAAAGAAGGAGCTCCTACCCTTGGCAACAGCATGGATGGAACAGGAAAGCATTATGCTGAGTGATATAAGCCAGGCAGTAAAACACAAATACCATATAATCTCATCTTTAACAGGTGTCTAATCAACAAAACAAACAAGCAAGCAACATACAACCAAAGACACTGAAATTGAGAACAGGCTGACAGTGACCAGAGAGGAGAGAGGAGGGAAATATAGGGGGAAAAGGTGAAGGGTTTGCAGAAACATTCATAACCAACACATGGACAATAACAAGAGGGGGGTGGAAACAGGGCAGGGAGGTAGGGAGGACTGGGGTGGTGGGAAGAGGTGGGGGTAAAAGGCAGAAAACTGTACTTGAACAACAATAAAAATGTTAAAAAAATAAAATAAAAAACCAAAGAGAGTTCAAGTAATAAGCACCGGTACGGGGGTGGGATCCATAATTGTGTCTAAATTTTTTTAAAAAACGCTTATATCTATAACTGAGAGATAAAGGTATCTTTGTTACTCCATTTAGACTCTGGACAACACTGAAATTACTAAAATAAATCAAGTTTTAATCTTGGCCTTATCTCCTTAATAATGCTCATAAGAAATATATGGTATTTTTGTTTTTTAAATTATTTTATTGTTGTTAAATTACAGTAGTCTGCATTTTTCTCTCCACCCCTACCCCTCACCCCATCCAAATCCACCTCCCTCCCTTGCTTCAACCCTCCCCCCTTGGTTTTGTCCATGCGTCCTTCATAGTAGTTCCTGAAAACCCTTCTCCCCACCATCCTCTCCCCTCTCCCCTCTGGCTATTGTTAGATTGTTCTTACTTCCAATGACTCTTATTATATTTTGTTAGCTTTTTTCTTTTGTTGATTATGTTCTAGATAAAGGTGAGACCATATGGTATTCATCCCTCACCACCTGGCTTATTTCACTTAGCATAATGCTCTCCAATTCCATCCATGCTGTTGCAAAGGATAGAAGCTCCTTCTTTCTCTCTGCTGCATAGAATTCCATTGGGTAAATGTACCATAGTTTTTGGTCCATTCATTTGCTGATGGGCATCTAGGTTGCTTCCAACACTTGCCTATTGTAAATTGTGCTGCTATGAACATTGGGGTGCATAGGTTCTTTTGGATTGGTGTTGAAAGGCTCTTAGGGTATAATACCAGCAGCGGAATTGCTAGGTGAAAAGGCAGTTCCATTTTTAGTTTTTTGAGGAAATCCCATACTGTTTTCCATAGAGGCTGCACCAGTCTGCATTCGCACTGACAGTTCACTAGGGTTCCCTTTTCTCCACAACCTCTCCAACACTTGTTGTTTGTTGCTTTGTTTATGTTGGCCATTCTCAATGGTGTGAAGTGGTATTTTACTGTGGTTTCATATTGCACCTCTCTGATGACTAGTGATACTAAGCATCTTTTCATGTGTCTCTGGGCTCTCTGTAAGTCCTCCTTGGAGAAGTGTCTGTTCAAGTCCTTTGCCCATTTTTAAATTTGGTGTTTTCTTCCTGGAGTGGAGTCGTGTGAGTTCTTTATACATTTTGGAGATCAAACCCTAATCTTAGGTATCATTGGCAAATATATTTTCCCAAATAGTTGATTCTCTATTCATTTTCATGCTGTTTTCTTTAGCCACACAGAAGCTTTTTAATTTGATGAGTTTCCATTTGTTTATTCTTTCCTTTACAACACTTGCTTTAGGGGACATATGCATGAAGATGTTGCTGTGTGGAATATCTGAGATTTTGTTGCCAATGTTTTCCCCTAGGACTTTTATTGTATTACCACTTATATTTAAGTATTTTATCCACCCTGAATTTATTTTTGGTGTATGGTGTAAGTTGGTGCTTGAGTTTCATTTTTTTGCATGTAGCTGTTCAGATCTCCCAACACCATTTGTTAAAGATGCTATTTTTGCTCCATATTATGCTTCTTACCCCTTTGTCAACTATTAATTTACCATACAGTCTTGGGTTTGTTTCTGGACTCTTTGTTATGTACCATTGCTCTATGTGTCTGTTTTTATGCCAGTACCAGACTGCTTTGATTACAGTGGCCTTGTAAAATAGTTTGATACCAGGTATTCTGATCCCTCCTGCTTTGTTCTTCTTTCTCAAAATTGCTGCAGCTATTTGGGGTCATTTGTGGTTCCATATAAATTTCTGAAATGTTTGTTCTATATCTGTGAAATATGTCATTGGTACTTTAATAGTGCTTGCATTGAATCTATAAATTACTTTGGGTAGTATGGCCATTTAGATTATGTTAATTTTCCCAATCCATGAGCATGGTACATGCTTCCATTTGTTTGTATCTTCCTTAATTTCTTTCTTCAGCATTGGATAGTTTTCTGAGTACAGGTCTTTTACCTCCTTGCTTAGGTTTATTTCTAGGTACTTTATTTTTCTTGTTGCTATATCAAATGGGATTTTCCCCCCGATTTCTGTTTCTGATGTTTCATTGCTCATGTACAAAAAGGACTTTGATTTCTGAGTGTTGACTTTGTATCCAGCTGTTTGCAAACTCGTTTATTAGGTCAAGTAGTTTTTTTGTGGAGTCTATAAGATTTTCTAGGTAAGTTATCATGTCATCTGCAAACAATGACAGTTTTGCTTCCTCCTTTCCAATTTTGATGACTTCATTTCTTTTTCTTGTCTGATTGCTGTGGCTAGAATTTCCAGTACTATGTTGAATAGAAGTGGTAAAATCAGGCATCCTTGTCTTGTCCCGATCTTAATGGGAAAGCTCTAAGTTCTTGCCAATTGAGTATGATGTTGGCTGTAGGTGTCTCATATATGGCCTTTATTATGTTTAGGAATGCTCCCTCTATTCCTAATTTGCTGAATGTTTTTATCATAAATGCGTGCTGTACCTCCTCAAATGCTCTTTCTGCATTTATTGATATGATCATGTGAATTTTGTCTTTCATTTTGTTTATACTGTGTATGGTGTTTATTAATTTGCAAATATTGTACCATCCTTGCATCCCTGAGATGAATTCTACTTGGTCATGATGTACAATCTTTTTAACATATTCCTGGATGCGGTTTGCCAATATATATTTTTAATTAAAAAATTATTTGTATTTTTTTATTTTAATTGTTATTCAAGTACAGTTTTCTGTCATTTACTCCCGTCCGAGTACACCCCCCCAGTGCTCCCCACCTCCTTCCCATTTCTACTCCCCTTAGTTTTTGTCCATGTGTCCTTTATATTCATTCCTATAATCCCCTCCCTTTTTCCCTGAAATTCCCTCCTCTCTGCCCTCTGGATACTGTCATCTCCTTTTCTATTTCAATGTCTTTGGTTGTATTTTGCTTGCTTGTTTGTTTTGTTGCCTAGGTTCCTGTTAAAGGTGAGATCATATGGTATTTGGCTTTTACCGCCTGGCTTATTTCACTTAGCATATGCTTTCCAGTTCCATCCATGCTGCTGCATAGGGAAGGAGCTCCTTCTTTCTTTCTGCCACATAGAATTCCATTGTGTATATGTACCATAGTTTTTTGATCCATTCATTTACTGATGGGCACCTAGGTTGCTTCCAACACTTAGCTATTGTAAATTGTGCTGCTATGAACATTGGGGTGCATAGGATTTTGGGGATTGGTGTTTCAGGGTTCTTGGGATATAATCCTAGCAGTGCAATGGCTGGGTCAAAAGGCAGTTCTATTTTTAGTTTTCTGAGAAAATGCCATACTGTTTTCCATAGTGGTTGTACCAGTTTGCAATCCCACCAGCAGTGAACTAGGGTCCCCTTTTCTCCACAACCTCTCCAACATTTGTTGTTTGTTGCTTTGTTTATGATGGCCATTCTTACCAGTGTAAAGTTGTATCTCATTGTGGTTTTAATTTGCATTTCTCTGATGGCTAGAGATATTGAGCATCTTTTCATGTGTCTCTGAATCCTCTGTATGTCCTCCTTGAAGAAATGCCTGTCCAAGTCCTTTGCCCATTTTTTAATTGGGTTGCTTGTCTTCTTGGAGTGGAGTCGTGTAAGTTCTTTGTATATTTTGGAGATTAAACCCTTGTCTGAGGTATCATTGGCAAATATGTTTTCCCATATAGTTGGGT
>PVKM010006667.1:0-43590 GCA_004027735.1 Carollia perspicillata
CACGGTCTGTTTCTTCCTTCTTTTGAGGAAGGCCACACCCTCCCTGCACTTCCTTCCCAAGAGGCCCAGCATGTCCGCTGTGTGGTTGACCTCAGGTGTGAGGGTGTCCAGGCCAGGTACGCAAGAGGCGGAAGAGGTAGCTTTGGGTTCTCTGGTGGAGACACAACATTCACTTCCCCTTGAACTGGGTGAAGACATCGGATCAGGAACTCTCATCACAGTGGGGAGGAAAGGAAGTCTGTTTCCCCATATTGGCAATTACACAACTAAAAATAAACCCTCACGATTAGAGAGAGATGCAGGGTCTGCATGAATGTTGGATCTTCACTGACAGCAGCCTTAGAAATATGATTATTAGAAAGAGGATTTCTTTGTAATAAACCAAAGAAAACCAACTCTTCGTAATACATCAAGACCTTTTTTAACAGGTATATATATTTTGTTTATTTTTAGAGAGAGGGGAAGGGGAGAGAAACATCTACTTTTTGCCTCTCGCACGCCCCCAACTGGGGACCTGGCCCACAACCCAGGCATGAGCCCTGACCAGGAACCAAACCAGTGTCGGTTCGCAGGCTGGCGCCTACCCCAGTGAGCCACACCACCCATCGTCACCATCGAGGCCTTTTATGTGGTGATTGCTGGGGGGTGTGGGGTATAAGGGGGCTAAATGGTAATGGAAAATAATACAAGAAAGATTTTTTAAAAATTAAGATCTTTTAATCGCACTACAAATATTTCCAAGTCAGTGAACTTTTCTCACTCCGCCAGCAGCAGCTGCCGAAGCATTGCCACCTGCCTGTCTATGGATGACGTGAGGTCCGGGGAGGGGAGGTGGGTGAGAGAAGGCTGCAGACCCCACAGCGAGGATGCGGCGTCATACGGAACGGAACCCACTGTCACGAGAATGGCACACTGGAGACAAGATCTGGCCTGTTTGCTGTGGCTTCCACCACTGACCTGTGAGTGGACTAGCAGGTGCTTCCCAAACTTTTTCACCTCAGAAACCTTCCTCAGTTTTCAAATGTTTTGAAGATCTCCAAAGAACTTTGGTTTGTGTGGGTTAAAACATAAAAACACTTGAAATATTTATTTTATTTAAAAAGGACCATATACGTTAATATGAACATAAAGTACGTATTATATGTAAATACAATAACACTTTTAAAACAAAATAATTTAGTGGGTGTTGTTTTGCATTTCTGCAATCTCCTTTGTATCTGGCTAAACAAAGACAGCTGGAGTCTCATTATCTGTTTTTGCATTCAATCTGTTGTTTTGGCTGAAGCATATGAAGAAATTCTGGCCGCATAGATTTGTAGTTGGAAAAGGGAAGAGTATTTTAATAGCTTTGTGGACATCTGACCCAGCACCAAAACCTGACAAGTGTTTCATAAAGGCAAATTGCAGTACAGAATCTGAGACCACACCCTTGAGCTTTTTATTCTCCTACACCTGGAACGGATCTCTTACCTGAGTGCATGGTCTTGTATATCACCCATTGGTCATCTGGAAAATGTTGACACATTTCATCAAACAGTATATTTTAAAAATCACATTTAAAAGATATTGTATTTATTTATATTTAGAGAGACGGTAAGAGAGAGGAAAGAGAAGGAAACATCAATGTGTGGTTGCCTCTCATGTGCCCTGACTGGGAATGGAACTTGTGACCCTTTCTTTGGCTTGCAGGCCAGTGCTCAATCCACTGAGCCACACCATCCAGGGCTAAAAATCACACTTGTTCATCAGATCTCATCAGAAATGTCTAAGTATTGGAAAGCTATCAAGCTCACTCACAGTGGTGAATGTCGCTTTCCAAAATTGTAGTGTTTACTTGAAAATTCAAAGTTTATCCTTGGCAATAAATATTGTCAATGTTTTCTTGGAGAGGCTCACTTCATCCCTTTTCAAGAAAATGCCTGAAAACCCAGTGTGTTCTTTCATGGTTTCCCTTTGACGGTGGCAGGTTCTGCTCACAGCCCCGACTCCTGCAGGAGTGCTCTCCCTGGGGACCGCCGTGATACTCCAGCGTGCAGAAGTGTTTGAGGCGCACTTCCTTTTTTGTCCCACATACTAAAAAACATGCACTGCAGGTTGAATTTTTTTTTTTTTTAGTTTTTGAGAAAGGAAGAGATGGGGAAACAATGATTTGTTGTTTCACTTACTGGTTGCTTCTTGAATGTGCCCCGACCAAGGATCAAACCCACAACCTTGGTGCATAAGGAAGATGTTCTAATGGAGCTGCCCAGCCAGGGTTGCAGGTTGAAACTTAATGGAATAATCGTTAGTGCTTCATCAAGGCCATTGTTATGGGTAACTGTTCTTGGTTTTTTCCCTTTAGTGGCAAGCACATGGTGGTGAAGAATACAATGATTACCTGTACAATTTGGTGCCACTGTCCAGATTCCTGCTAAGGTGCCAGAAGTTTCACCCACCATTGCTTTTGCACTATCACTGCAAATTCACAGGGTGACAAAGACAGTGAATGTCTTAGTGTTACCATGAAAGTATTCTGACCTCACAGACCTGTGACAGTCTCAGGGACACTCGGGCACCTGCAAGTCACACCCCACGATAGCATGAGACAAATTAACACCAACCCAGTGTTAGGAATGGGTAGGGACCCCTTCAGGCCTTAAGGCACAGGAATAGGAAGGCTTAGTTCCGATCCTGGGCAGGTGGAAGGCCGTCAGCTGGGCCTGGCTCTTTAAAGCAGCCTCCCCCAACCCCACACCCCACCCTGCCAATGCCCAGACACCCTACCTACCATCTCTCGAGCCATGTGCAGAGTCAAACCCAGGCCACTCCTGGGAAACACTCGCTCAAATTTGCTGGAGCAAATAGGCCCAGAACTGACCCTCGCTGATGCCAAATTGGATGATGTATGAGGTCTACTGAGACCATAATCTGGGAAGGTCGTGGGAGAAGAGGAGGAATTGAGCCAGCCTTCAAAGACAGGTGTCTTTAGGCAGATTGTGGGGGAGGACATTTTAAATTGTGGGCACTGTTTGAGCAGAGGTAGGGGCTCTGGGGTGTAGGACAGTGAGGAAAGAGTGGTGAGAGGCGTGGCTTCAGACGGTGTTCCAAGGTCTAGGGTGCTCATTCGTCAGGGCCTTAAATGCTAAGTAAGAAATTTGGGCTTTATTCGGCAAACAACAGGGAGTTCGTTAATGGTATGTGAACCTATATTTAAGGCAAATGAAAAAAGGTATTGATCTGGGTATTTAATTCTTAGGCATGTTGACAAAGTAGTCAGATGTCTGGTTATACTATTTATTAATTTAGTTACACGTGCATGTTTAAAATAACATTATACACAATAATACAATAATACAAAATATTGCTTTTTTTCCTCCATTGACATTTCAGGTAAAAATTTTATTCATACTCTCTACATGCATCTTGGACATCAGTGTCTTCCCCATTATCTAGAGCCACAGTTTCTTGAAGTGTATCTCCTTCACTAGCATCTAAGGTGTTTGAGATGCAGCATTTTAAAACACTTGCATGACAACGTCATTAGAAAGTCTGATACAAGTCATGACATCAGGACAGTCCTGCACCACCCAAGCTCCCCACGTAGGTGCATGTTTGCAATCCTTACAACGAACTGCACACTTATTGCTTTTGAAATTGCTCTTTAAAAGGCTGGTTTACAAAACCTGACTCTTGTAATAGGGATGGAATACCCCCTGGAATAATTACATTTCTTTGCTCTCCTCTTTCCACTCATTCCAATAGGAGGAATCTATAACCCTGCAAAACTTGCATCACTGGAGGTCACTGTGGCTACACAGGAGGAGAAACCAGAGGTAGAGCAGTTGCAGGAGACACTGAAGTCTGGCTATGGGAGTGTCTGAAAGGTAAAATGTGTTCTCGGGAACAGAAAGGGCCAAAGAGCTCTAGTGTGGGTTGTGGAGCCATCGTCATCGTGGACGGTGAGTCATCATGGAGAGTGACGTGTCCTGGAGAATGAAGGAGTGACAAAAGGCGGGAGTGGCACATCAAAGACTTGGAGAGAGATGGAGGGGGAGTCCTGGAGCTGAGCAGGTGGCGGAGGTGAGGAGACAGCCCCCCAGACGGCAGTGGAGCACAGGGAGGCAGGACCTAGCAGCAGCACTGGCCAGGGGTGGGTGGGCATGGACGATGCTGACACAAAGCCCTGGTCCTTTGGGGAGGAATGGCCCACACGCAGCAGTAATTCTGGTATCTTGAGGGAAAAGATACACACAAAGATCCCAGAGAAAGACTGGCACGATCGGACGTCTGTGGTTGCAAAGGGGGAGTCCACCTGGACTTTGCACACCCTCCCCGCAACAGGTTCCTAGCTCACTCCCATGACACTCACAGTGTTTTCTAGCCTGCAGGAAGCGCAGGCAATGTTTGTCCTGGGCACTGCTACAACCTTAGCAAGAAGAGGCACAAAACGGGCCTCAGCAAATAATGTCCTTTAGGGAGAAATAGGGAGGAGGGAGGACTGAAGAGAGGAAAGGAGGAATGAGGTACCAGCAGCCTATGGGGGCTGGGGGAGGACAGCAGGAAGAAACAGGTCAGGACCTCAGAGGGCAGCTGGCATCCAGGACCTGGGGGGCAAACTGAAAGGAAGCGGACCAGATGGCATTTGTGCAAAAGGTTCCACTGGGACTGTGGGTGTGACCCAAGAGCCCAAAGTCAGCCCAGAGGAGTGTGTCGGGGCACTGTCTCCAGCGAAGGCACCGGGGGCAGGGGAGCTGAAGACCGCACGGCTGAGCCCCGTCAGTGGCCTCTTCAAAGCCTCACTCCAGGGGAGAGACCTGCCTCTGTGGTCTCGGACCTGCCTGGTGACAGAGACCACTGGGGTGCTCTTGGATTTGATAAACATCTGAATACTAATAAAGAATTTATGTATTTGTTTGAGTGAACCATGAGTAACAGGTCTCAAATTACACATCTGTAAAACATGGGCTTTTCCAATACAAAGGAATTGAAAATATGCATTTCCACATTTACAGATTTTAAGGCAGCGATTCCCAAGTGTGGTCTCTGGAGCAGCAATGGCATCACTGGGGAATCTGTTAAAAATGCAAACTCTCAGACTCAACCCCAGACCAACTAACTCCTACTAAGACTCGGGGGGCGGGGGGTAGGCTTAGCAATCCATGTTTTAACGAGTTCTCCAGGGGACCGTGATGCATGTGAAAGTTTAAGTACTGCTTCAAGGTAATGGAATGAGTGTGTTTAATTTTGTGTGTGTATGTACAATTCTGTGCTATGTCATCTGTGTGCTGCACTGCGTGTTTACCAACGAAAATCTTCTGTCACATTCTACTCCCTTTACCCTTCACATAGTCACTAAATTCAAGGACTTTGGTCTCAGAGGGTTTTATGAATTTGACACCAAAGGCAAGGGAGGCAAAGGCAAAAATAAATAAATGGGACTATACCAAACTAAAAATTTCTGCACAGCAAAAGCAACTGTCAACACAACAAAAAGGTAACTGATCAAATTTGAGAAGATGTTTGCAGACAGCCACAAGGGGTTAGTATCCAAAATATATAAGCTCATATAACAGCAAACAAACAAACAATCCAATTAAAAAATGGACAGAGGACCTGAACAGACACTTCTCTCACGAAAATACACAAATGGCCAACGGATATATAAAAGATAACTAACGTCACTAGCTCTTAGGGAAATGCAAATCAAAACCACAATGAGACACTACCTCACACCTGTTAGAATGGTTATTCTCGACAAGACAATTAACAGGTGTTGGAGAGGTTTCCGAGAAAAAGAACTCTCATTCTCTGCTGGTGGGAATATAGACAGTTCTCCACTATGGAAAAGAGTGTGGCAGTTCCTCAAAAAATTAAGTACATAGTTACCATCCATATTATGACCCAGCAACCCTTCTTCTGGGTATCTACCTGAAAACTTTGAAAACATTTATTTGCAAAGATGTATGTCCCCCGTCTTCACTGCAGCATTATTCACGGTGGCCAAAAAATGGTAATAACTGAAGTGTCCTTCAATAGAGGACCGGATAAAGATGTAGTGCATACATCAATGGAACACTACTTAGCCACAAGAAAGGATGAAACACTGCCATTTGCAACAACATGGATGGATCTTGAGAACATCATGCTAAGCAAAATAAGTCAGACAAAAAGTCAAGAACCGTATGACTTCACTCATGTGAGATATACAACTGAAAGCAACAAATGAAAAAACAAGACAAAGAAAAACTCATACACAGTAGTATGGTGGTTACCAGAGGGACAGGGGGATGTGTTTAAAGTCACAATCTCCTAAATTTGTCTTGACCCTTTGACATTTGCTATACCAGTCTTCCGTGGGACAAGAGCTGCAGGTCTGCAGGACGGTGGGTGGTGAGGAAGAGGGTGGTCTCACAGCCGGCACTGGACTCCTGGATGCGGGCCCTGGAGAAATTCCTGTACAAATCAAATGAGGTGGGGCCTGACACACAGTACACACTCAGCTCTGTCGGTTGTCACTCTTCTCATTGAAGTGGAACGCAGACGGAGCCAGGCACCTCAGGTAATGAGCTCAATGGCTGGCTGGGGTTTTTCCAAGGTCAGGATTTTGTATCCCATGCAGAGAATTAACTTCATACTAGTCTTATTTCTAGTTCCCAAGAAGTCATATTTCCCAATTTTCTGCAGAGCCCCACAGGGCTGAGACTGATCCTGTGGCCTCCTCTAGGCCTTAACGCTATTCAGAGTGACTTACCCTATCCAGCCTCCGACATCAGGGTGCCCACCCCTTATTGTCAACCAGGTGCTGGACACTTGAGTGCCTACTCTTGCAGTGGGCACATGGAATGGCAAAGCAATGACCCTCCAGGGCCTCTGGAGGGTTCGAAAAAAGGCAAGGTGAGAGGTCACAGGAGGAACCACTCCCTAAGGGTCTCCCTATGAGCTTGGAAAAGCCTGGTGACTTCCAGCAGGACTTGGTAAGGAAAGGGTGCTGTATCACAGGCTCGAAGGTCATCTTGAGTCAAAAACACTAGCACACATTTTTGATAAAACTTCAGACTTCATCTCCTTCTCAGAATGCAAGCTCCAAGGGGCCCAGAGTTTCTTTCATCCCTTCCTGTGTCCCTGCACCAGTGTCTGGCACATAGTAGGCATTGAAGTATTTCTGAGTGGGCGAACATTTGCTAAACCAGTTCTGTAAATGGAAGAAACACAGGCTGCTCTCTGCCAAACCAAAGGTTTGGGAGGAGCCTGCTGGGCTTTGCTGAGCCCACAAAGCTGTCTGGAGGCCCCAGGCGCTCCTCAGCCAGAGCCGCTTCCAGTAGGTTACAGAATGTGGGGCTCTTACTGTGACAGAGGCAGAGGCCAGCTGGGAGTCACTGAGGGCTGAGCCTACAGGGAAAGTCAGGATAGGGCACTTGCTTCTTGGCAAATCCCAGCTCCTTGAAGTTGAACTTAAACTCACTTTCTAGGCACCCTCCCCTACTCACCCACACAAAAACTAAGTCCAGAGGGCCCAGCTGCACAGCCTGCGCTCCCAAGTGCTACTCAGGGTACAATGAAGAAGCAGTCATGGGTGCCCAAGCAGTGGCTGGGGGGGCTGGATGCACTACTGCCCTGAGGCAACGGGCTGGCCTATGCTGTGACTTCTGACACCGTGACTGTGCCAGAGCAAGACGCTGGAAGGTAACGGACTGAGCAAATGTTGGCATAAAATTTACCAAGGCAGAAATACTCACCACCTGTGTGAGGGGCAAGCACATAGGCTCCTGCCTCTGAACATAAATGCCCTCTGGACCTTTGCTGACAACGGCCCCTCCAGTGCCCTCCATGAAACCCACACTGCCACAACGCCTAGTCTGGGCCCGTCGCAGTGCCGCCCACGTGGAGCCTCCTGCGGGTCCACAGTGCTCTCTGTAACAGGCCTCAGAGAGGGACTCCTGGGGCCTCTGCTGAGCTGTAGCCTTGGAGGGTTTTGCTGGGACTTACTTTCCCTCAACCAGCAGCTGGCCATAGACCTTGCCCAGCACAAAGACATGCCCAGCACTTACAAACTTTCTAATAATTACTGCCCTCCATCGTTTTAAGTTCACATCAGTTACTCATTAAGGGAAAGGTCCTCTCATTTCTGGGCCTATTACAGGTGCCAGAAGTGGGATGGCATGTCCTTCAGGAGGGTGGGACGTATGGGAAGGCCCTAGTACAGGAGGCCTGAATGCTAATGGGGACCGTTCCGCACGGGACAGGGACTGGCCCTTCTCCTGGGCCACAGCAGCTCCTCCATGTAAAGACAAGGAAGTGTCTTTTTATTTCCATTAGCTTAGAATTTCACCTTGAGAGAATACACAAAGTCACCAAGGAAGGTTTACTAGAGAAATGTTCTCCAGAGTCCTGTGCACGTGGCAAACACAGCAAGCAGACCTAGGCATTAGTTAGTAACCAGAGCAGTCTGGTGGTATTTTAATCAAGGGCCTTCAGAGTGCAGGTAATACAAACTCACTTTAGACTGATTTTCAAAAAGCCAAAATTCACTCTAGGGCTACCCAAGGGGCGCATGGCGTCCTCAGCAAAGGTGGGAGACTCAGTTCACAAACGGGCTGAGTCCTCAAGCGCCCAAGGCACTGCCCCCTCGGACCAGTGACATCTCTGCACATCCGCGTCTAACCGTCTGCTTGTGCCCGCAGTGCTGGCTCCACGTCCAACTCTGCAAGACGGTGGCTGGTATCCCTCGTGCCCCCTGAAAAATTCTTAAGAAGAAGAATTTTCTTGGGCCTGCTTGGATTAGGAGTTTGACCTGGGTTCAATTAACAGGTACATGGGAGGGGGAGGGGGGTCAGTGTGATTCAGGCAGGTGCCCTGACAGTGTCGTGAAAGAGAGGCCAGCCACTCCGGGGCTTAGCTACCAGTCCTTGAACAACTGCACGTGTGATTTTCTACCATTCAGAGTGACCTCCCCTCCCAATTCCTGTTTAATCAGAGTTCTGGCACAATAAATTACTCACATTCCACAAACCTCTGCTGAAAACTGCAGCCAAGTAGAGCTCAGCGCTACCTCCCGTTTCATTGCTCTTCGCCGGACTCGGCTCTCATCTGTGCTTTCCTTCCATTAAATCTTTCCGGAGTGACAGACATACATCAGATTACAAAAGGTGTCATTTTCCTACTAACATTTTTTCTAACAACTTGTGTTGATCTCAACAACATAATAGGGATGGACAGTTAACTAATTCCTTAAACCTAAAAACATCCGGTCAGGGAGTCACACTTTGTGGGCACACTGAACAGAGCTTGGAACACAGGGGGTGATCCATGTTAGGTGAGTCCAATTCCAATGGAAAATAAGTACAAGGATCTACTTTAGATCAAATATTAAATCTAGCTAATATTTCAGGACACATGCTGCTTCTGTGTCCCATAGCAGGAGGGGATGAAAAAACTGAGTCTCAAGCTTGCTGTTCTTCTTAGAAGAACCCTACAACTACTGATATCTCTAGCTCTGAAGCATAAAATGTATACAAAGAAATGACTAAACAATACCTTAACTGAAAGCACTAATTTAAGTAGCCTAGAGCTTCACAGAAATTGTTATTCCAAAGCATGCAGAGACAGCAAGGGTCAGCCAAAACCACACTTTATACACCTCATAAAACCTCAGGTCTACACCATATGCTCCAAACACAAGGCTGAATCTGGCAGTGGCTCATGTTCTGGGTTTTTTGTAAAGCAAATGGAAGTGTTTGGAAGAATTAACACATTTTAATAGAAGAGCTATAAAAGCCCTGAAAGCAGAAAAGTTGACACAATTTTAAATATAATTCATATATATATATTTAAAATCAAACACAATTAAATAGAATATGATTTAAGTACATTAATACTTCAGCTTTAGAAGAATAACAGAGGTGGTACATAGTACCAAAAACTTATACATAGCCTTTTTGCTTCTTCTGTGGATGAAACAGTGTGCCTCTCTCTACACAGTCAAATATTGCAATGGAATAAATTCTCTATTTGTTCAAGACTTCCTCAAGGACAGAGGCGATTAGTAATTATATATACGTATTTTTTTTGCAAAGTCTGAGCAAAAGCAGTGACACCTAAGACAACATTCTTTCCCCTCCAACAGCCACATGTGGTGTGGAAGTGTCGGCCTCACCCGGCCAGGGAGGCGTGTCTCCTGCAGGGCACCCTGCTGACGGAGGAGCAGTCCCGACCTGAAGCCGACCAGGCCGGAGTGCAATGGGCAGTCTCTCCCTCTTCTGAAGACAGACAGGAAAAAGGCCATAACTGCATACTTCCCAGCTCAGAGCAAAGAAAGGGGAGGCAGTCAAAACTGACCGCTTTTCCTCCCCTCAACCCCTGACTGCTCCCCTTCTTAAAAAGTAATCATACAATCTGGGAATAGACATTTTGTCCCAGGCCCCACAGGGGGGACAGTGGAGTGATCACTATTATTTACTCCTTTCCACATGTATCCTGAAGGGAAAGTGAAGTAACCTGGAGCACAGAATTCCAGAGGAACAAGTCCTAACGCTCAAGCTCCAGCCGGTGCACCCTCCGGTTACCAGGGGAAGACGGGTGTTAAGCACACGGCATCTCAGGAGCAGTTAGGATGTGAGAATTGTATACTGCCACAAAGGGAAGGACCATGTCACCAAGACCTGACCTGTGACATTACAAGCTTCTTCCAAATAAATGCCTCCGTGAAGGCAGCCCATACAACGGTCCTCCGCCCCGATCCACGGGAGGAAAACACCTGCTGGCACCGCACTGTCCCTCGGGGCCGCCTGGCTCTCGGAGGGGCTCGCTCCCATTCGTTTCAAGAGGCCAAAGCAAAGCCCCTCGGGTACCTGCCTTATGGTGTGTTAAGGATGGGTCACCACCACAGGACGTGCATCCAGTGCCAGCGCTGTGCTTGTGTGCTGCCCACACCATGTGGTCCCTGTCTGTCCCAGTGACCAGAACTCTCTCGTGAGTGGGTTATTGCCATTGGAAAACTGCCAGTCTTCTATAATGTAAACAATACCACTTTGTCTCTTTATGACTGTCACTTGTGATCTTGATGTGCAGCAAGTATGTCTACATGTTCCTCTGCTTATGGTGGAAGTCTAGGATTGTCTGCCATTCTTTCTTGGGAACAACAGTTGATAAATCAGAGAGAAGAAATACAGTGCTTTGTTTTCATTGGCTGTGTTAAGAATCCAACCAAAGGAAAAACATTCTCTTATTTTTCAAAAGCAGATCTCCTTTATCTCAGGTATTGAGTCATAGCTGAAAAAAAGAAAGAGAAAAAGGTAAGATACATTTCTATACCAGTGATACACGATGTTACAGATTCAAGAAGAAGGGAACCAAGACTGAGTAAATGTTTACTATATGCCAGCACTGATGACAATGTGTCGAGTAAAACACTACCACTATCTTTTATTTACAAATGTGTGAATGGAAGCTTCGAGAGGTCAAGCAAATCACCCCAAGGTTACATAAGAAGGACTGGCACCCAGTGATGCTTTTATCTCTCCATTTTTACAATATGTATCAGAACAAAATATCCACTTTTATTTTTTTAATCTTTACCCAAGGACGTATTTTTTTCATCACTCTTACAGAGAGAAGAAGGGAGAGAGAAAGAGAGAAACATCGACTGATTGCTTCCCGTACACACCCCAACCGGGCATCGAACCCACAACCTTTCAGTTTACAGGACATTAATCCAACCAACTGGGCCACCCAACCAGGGCAAAATATCTGCTTTTTGATAGAATATTGCTGCTTCTCAGAATTAAGCCAACAGCACACTCATAACAGAGGGCACAGACTTATATACACCTTCATTAAAATATTGTTTGTAACAGAGAAAAACCACAAAGCAACCTAAATGACCATCCACAGGGGACTCACTAAATGAAGAAAGAACTATGATACGAGAGAGTCAAATGCCTTTGGAAGAAAAAAAGACCAAGCTTGTAGACAGTCCCTGTTTGCTCACAGCACTGGGGAGGAAACGTCACAGAAGAGCTGGTCTTTCTTATTTGTGAGATGGGACGTATGCACATGGAACAGTCCAGTGATGCTGGCAGGCAGTTTACTTTAAGTGCCAGGTACAGTCTACAGGCGAATGTGGAGTAGGAGATTCAAAGCAGGGAGGTACAGAATAAAGAGGCTGATCATTCCTTTATGGATGAAGGACTGCTCACATCCATAAAATCGTAGTATGAGAATTAGAAGAGGGTCTTATGAGATTCTCTTCTGCAATTTCGTTGATCTACTGATGAGAAAATAAGAGACTGGAGAAGGAAAATAATTTGGAAGGGGTCACACATATTGCCTAAACATGGACTAAATGAATTCTGCTAGCCTAGTTCTTTTTCCATACTAGTAATCGACTGCACTCTCAAGGAAATGCCAGACAGACATCCAACCTGGCCAGCCAAAGAGAAGGCCTGGCAAGAGTAAAACACAAAATATTGCAAAATACACCTGTATATCCCAAAATAAAAAGCACATGGTAATAAAATCTGAACACATACCTCAAACAAAAGCCTAATTTTAAATATCTGCCTTCCAAAATGGTTTCTAAAAAAACACTTCATATTCTCAAACATGTGACCATCAACATGATAATGGGGAATCACAAAAACATCTTTATCTTGCTCTTTGCTATTTTAGGTTTGAGCCAATAAAGCTAAATATAGACAAAATTATCACACTTACATAGAAAAGAAAACCGAGTCTGTGAAACTGAATAAGAGCTTTGGTAAGAATCAGTTTGGTGAAAAGATCAAAATTAAACCAAGCTCAGTATGTCAACTGTAATTGAAAAATATAAAAATTAAAAAAATAATTAAACCAAGTTCCGATAACAACAGGTCTTAGAGTGAAAAGCTGGCTAGAAAGGTAACAAGGAAAGGGTGATATTGGACCTAAATCTAAATTCAAGTCTTCAAAACTACTGAGGGTTATATGGGGTGCTATTTGAACATATTTAACTCCGATTCCTAAGCTTTGGCTAATGTAAATGATTGAGAAGTTTAATGACTTCACAAAAAACATGAACAGAAATTCTCCTATCATAGTAAGTCTTTGCAAATCAATTCAAGTTAGAGAAAGTAAGCCTGTTGAAGGAACTGGGAGTGTTTGGCTTGAAGAAACTCTGGGAGGGGACTAAGTGGCTTCCTTCAATTTTCTAACCATTATTTGTGTGGCTCTTGTGGGTAAAACCAGAAGTAGAGGGTGAAGCTCTAAACAATCAGAGTATTAGCTTGTGGCAAGTCAGACATTCCTAACAACTGTAGCCACTGAACTCCAGGTGAGGGTGGCGATCTGATCACGCTCATTCTGTCATAAAATGGCATTATCAGTAAACCCACAAATTCACATGAACGAAAAACCTGAGAGAAGAGGAAACAACCACAAAATTTCAGAAGCTGGAAGCAAATGGATGAATGGAAATCGCTTAGAAGATGCATGAAACCTCAATCCTAAGAGTGAAGTGGAAAAAGCTACAAAGTGCCCTTCATGCCAATGCAGAGCCCCAGAGCCTGGGAGCAAATGTAAGGATTTCTTAAAAGCCCATCTTTAGAAACGAAGGATCTGAAATTATCATTCTGCAGCTCTGATCAGCGAGGTGACTGCACAGCCTGAAAACCAACCCAAGCAGAAGAATCTGAAATGCTTGTCTAAGTAGTTTAAAAATAGGGTCTTTGGGCTAAGACACATGAGGTGTGACCAAGGACAAGGGTGCTACTAAAATGAAAAGAAGAGAGGATTAAGGAGGGGTCCATATAATGGCTCCAGAGACTTCACTAGCTTTCTTTCCCTTTGGCTCCTAGAACATTGGTAGCCTGGTCTTTAAAATCTGCCAGGCAGAATAAGGAACAAGATATAAAAGAGACTGGTAAAGTTTTGTCTGGAGAATATGATCAGGCCAAAAAGGAAGAACTCAGTTTCCTAAGGAAACCTGGCTAGTTTGTTTCACTTTTTAAGAAACTGCCAATGTTGTAGCTGTAGCATTTTGCATTCCCACCAGTAATGAATTAGGTAGAGTTCAATCGCTTTACATCCTTGCAAACACATGGTACTGTCAGTCCTTTTAATTTTAGCTATTCTGTGAATGCAGCTATGTACCACTGTGCCCTTAGTTAATGACTACTGATGTTGAACTCTCTGCATGTGAACATTTGCCATCTGTCCATCTTCTTTGTGTAATGCATGTTCGTATTTTCTGATCATTTAAAAACCATCAGATTATTGTTCTTAATGAGTTTGAGCTCTTTATATATTCTGGATACAACTCATTTATCAGAAAGATGTTCTACAGATATCTTCTCCCACTTCATAATTTACCTTTTCATTTTCTTCACAATGTCTTTTGATGAGCAATTTTTATTTTTGATGAAATTCGGTTTATCAATTTTTTTTGGTCTCATGCTTTGTGTGAACTAAGAAATCTTTGCCAGGACTTCCCAGCAAGATGGAGTAGGTAAACGCAGTACTCGCCTGCTCCAACAACCACAACAAAATGACAATTAAACTACACAAAAACCATCATTTGGAATTGCCAGAATTCTGGCTGATTAGAAGCGACACGACTAAGGAATTGAGTAAGTCACACTGAGACTGGTAGGAGGGGTGGAGATGCAAAACTGGCTGGTCCTACATCAACATGTGGCAGGTACATGCAGGGGGGAATTATCTCGGTTGCTGAGGTTCCCCAGAGGGGCACGGGATCCTAGCCCCACACCAGGCCACCCAGCCCAGGGTTCCAGAACCAGGAAAAGAAGTCCCCATTACATCTGGCTGTAAAAACCAGCAGGAAATCAGGAGGGAATCAGTGGGCTCTGGATTTCCGGGCAATTCCTCTTAAAAAATCCCACCTGTAGACTTAGTTCAACTCACTCCCTCTAAGCTCAAGCACTGGGGGAGCAGCTTGAAAAGCACCAGGACATGCAGAGAGGCACTGAATGGCAACAGGGCAAGAACTGGGGGAACAGCTTTCTCACAGACAAAACTGCTGGCAGAGGCCACTGTTCCTTTAATAAGCCCTCCCCCCACAGAGCCAGCAGGCGGGTGCTGTATCTCAGAGTCCATCAACCTGGCTCACACTGTTCCCTCGGGCCTGGTTATTATCTGAGGCCCTGCCCCACCCAACTTAGGGTCCCACCCCAGCTGCCTCCAAAAGCTTTTCTTTATGAATGGTCTTTCTGGGCTTCTGTTTCAGATTTTCCTAAACTTTCCTAAAATCTCTCAAACAAGAGGCATCTGACTTTAGTGAGCCCCATACAATTTCACTACGTGGCCCCAGGCCTGGCACTGGCAGCAGCTGGCCTTGGCTCACAGCTTGGACTCGCCAGGGCAACTTCAAGCCCAGCCAAGTAGCAGCCATCTGCAGATCACTTTGTAGCTCATGCCAGGTGGTCCTGTACTGAACACAGGTAGTGTCTGACCTTGGCGTGCACCTCCCAGGAGGCCCCAGAGCCAGTGCAGCCAGTGGACAGCTTCAGGTCACATCAAAGCATCACCACCCAACCACCTCCACAAGCAATGCACTCAAGGGATAGACTCAGCAGACATCAGAGCCCTGCTAAAGGAAGTCTTGCTCTGCACAGGTGTCCCTCCGTGGTGGTCCGTGTTCTCAGGCAGTCTTTACAGCTGATCGGCTTTGGGGGTAAATCCTGCCCATTGATGTGCCAACTGCAGTCCCGGATCAAAAGCAAGAGGAGAATATACCCGGCCTACACAGGGTGAGGGTGAACCTCAAGTGCCCAGCTTAGGTGAACAGAGAGGCTATGCCACTGGACCTAGAGAAAGCCTATTTTACTATGCCACTCTACCAAGCCAGGGAGATACAGCAGCTCTACTAAGACACAGAAATGGGGAGGCTGCCAAAATTATGAGAGAAATAAACATGTCCTAAATGAAAGGACAGAAAA
Source organism: Carollia perspicillata (assembly GCA_004027735.1). Lineage (NCBI taxonomy): Eukaryota > Metazoa > Chordata > Mammalia > Chiroptera > Phyllostomidae > Carollia > Carollia perspicillata. The sequence continues at coordinate 15,909 of PVKM010006667.1, forward strand.
AAAAAAAACTCCAGAAAAAGCACAAAATGGAGATAAGCAATCTACTAAATGCAGAATTCAAACATAGTTGTAAGGATGCTCAATGAACTTAGTGAGAATCTCAACAGCATAAAACACTTACAGTCAGAAATGAAGGATAGATTAACTGAAATAAAGAGTAATTTACAGGGAATCAACAGTAGAATGGATGAAGTCAAGAATCAAATCAGCAATCTGGAATATAAGAAAGCCAAAGTACCCAATTAGAATAGCAAAAAGAAAAAGACTGCAAAAAGAGAGAGAGAGAGGGAGAACAGTGTAAGGAACTTCTGGAACAACTGTTTACATCATTGGGGTGCCGGAAAAAGGAGAGTAAGCAAGAAACAGAAAACCTATTTGAAAAAAATGATGGAAAACTTCCCCAACCTGGTGGAGATTGACATATAGGTTCAGGAAGCACAGAGGGCCCCAAATGAAATGAACCCAAAGAGGCCCACACCACAACACATCATTATTAAAATGCCAAAGGTTAAAGAAAGAATCTTTATTTTATATATTTTTAGTGAGAGAAGGGAGGGAAAGAGGGAGAGAAACACCAATGTGTGAGAGATACACAGATCAGATGCCTCTCCCAAGCCCCTACCTGGGGACCTGGCCTGCAACCCAGGCATGTGCCCTGACCAGGAATCAAGCCAGTGACATTTTGATTTACAGGTTGGTGCTCAATCCATTCAGCCACACCAGGCAAGGCAAAAACAGAATCTTAAAAGCAGCAACAGAAAAGATGTTTACCTACAAGGGAGCTCCCCTAAGACTACCAGCTGATTTCTCAACAGAAACTTTGCAGCTCAGAAGGGGTCAGCAACAAATATTCAAAGTGATGAAAAACAAGGATCTGCAACCAAGATTACTCTACCCAGTAAAACTCTCATTCAGAAATGAAGGACAGATAAAGAGCTTCCTAGACAAGAAAAAGCTAAAAGAGTTCATCACCACCAAACCAGTATTATATGAAATGTTAAAGGGTCTTCTTTATGAAGAAAAAAAGATTGAAAATATGTACAATAAAATGACAATAAATACATATCTATTAACAACTGAATCTAAACGACAAAATAAACACACAAACAGTAAAGGAACAGACTCACAGATAGGGAACTTCTTGACAGTTGCCAGATGGGAGGCAGGCTGGGAGGACGGATAAAAAAGTGAAGGGATTAAGAAGTACAAATTGGTTGTTACAGGATACCCACGGGCATGTACAGTACAGTCAGGGAATAGTTAATAATATTATAATAGCTATGTATGGTGTCAGCTGGGTGCAAGGTTTATAGGGACGAGCATTTAGCAAATTATTTCATGTCTAATCACTGATGTGTACATCTGTAGTTAATATAATAATGTGTATCAATTGTAATAGGAAAAAGTGACTTAGACAATAAAAAATAAATAAAAATAATAAGGTTAAAGTGAATTTAAAATGTTGGGTGGGGCAAGGTTTGAGGGAATCCCTAGGGTGGGGCCAAATATGTGAGCCAGGTTGGTGGAATCTCATCAGACACGGCGCCCACCTGCTGGCTCTGTGCAGAGGGCTCATCAGAGCAGCAGTGGCCTCTGCCAGCACTTCTGTCTGGGAGAAAGCTGACCCCCAGCTCTCGTCCTGATGCTGGACAACTCAGTTCCTCCCTGTATGCCTCTGGTGCCTTTTAAGCTGCTGTCCCCCACCTCCAATCCCCCTGCCACTGGAGCTCAGAAGGAGTGAATCTCAGTACGTCCCAGTGTGTGCCCTTTAAGAGGAACTTCCTGGAACTACACAAGTTTCCATCTTACTCAGCCTCAAGCCTTGCTGGTTTTTACAGCCAGAAGTTATTGGGACTTCTCTTCCTATCTCTGGAAACCCGGGCTGTGGGGCCTGGTGTGAAGTTGGCAATGCTCCTCCTCAGAGGTCATCTGCAGCTAAGATACCTCTCCTGATTTTTACCCACCGTATGTGGTGTAGGACCAATCTGTTCCATGTTCACCCCTCCTACCAGTCTTGATGTGGCTTCTTCTTCAATTCCCTACTTGTAGGACTTCCATTCAGTTTGATTTCAGGTGGTTCTGAATGACGGTTGTTCTGTAGTTTAGTTTTAATTTTGATGTGGTTGTTGGAGGAGGTGAGTACCATGTTTACCTATGCTGCCATCTTGGTCAGATGCCTCTCATTTCCTAGTTTCTTAAAACAAACTGCGACTTTTTTCTTGTCTAGTGTATTTGATGCTACAAATTTCTCTGTAAGAACTGGTTTAGCATTATCCCCAAAATACTATGTTTTATTTGCATTTTAACTCAGTCCAAAATATTTTTTCAACTTCCTTTTTGATTTCTTCTTCAGCTAATGAGTTACCTTGGAAGTATGCTGTTTAATTCTGAAATATTTGGGGATTTTCCACATAATCCTTCTGTTTTTGATTTCTTGTTTAATTCCTTTGTGGTCAGAGAACAACTGTATGACTTAAATGCTTTAAAATTTATTGAAACTTCTTTTATAGCCCAGAATATGGTATATCTTCGTGAATGTTCCATGTACACACCAAAAGAATGTATATTCTAGTGTTGCTGGATGCATTGTTTTAAAAAATGTCATTTAGATCCTTGAGGAACTGACCTTTTTATCATAGATAATGTCCTTATTTGTGCTTGGTACCATCCCTTATTTTTTCAAGTTTACTCTGACTTATAGTAATGCTGCTATCTATCTTATAGTTTTTGCATGGTCTATCTTTTCCATCCCTTTATTTTTAACCTGTATCTCTACATTTCATGTGTTTCTGACAGTACAAGTTAACTGTTGAATGAAGCTGGGGTGAGCCGCCACGACTGCTTGTGTAGCTGAAAATTGGCATGTGACCTAAGTCAGCCCTCTGCATACACGGGTTTCCAGCTGCCAGTTAACCCTTCAACAACATGAGTTTAAACTGCATGGATCAACTGACCTTCAGTGGATGGAAAACACTTCGTGTATACACACAGACCTACGCAGTTCAAATCTGTGCTGTTCAGAAGTGAACCACATATATAATTGGGTTCTGCCTTATTATCCAATCTGACAGTCTCCGTGTTTCAACTAGACTATTTAAATCATTTATGTTTAATGTAATTATTAATATGATTTGGTTAACATGATTAATATGATTTGGTATAATATGATTTTGCTGTTTGTCTTTTATTTGCCCACTGATCCCTTCCTTTCCTCCTTTTACCAGAGTTTTTTTTTCTATTTAGTATTTTTTAGAGTTTGTTTTCTCCTGATTATGAGCCAAGTTTTCCTGCTTCCTTGCATGCCAGGTGATTTTTGATGGGATATCAAACATTGTATTTGTACTGCTACGTGCTGAATTTTGTTGTTCATTGAAGGAGGGTTGGCCTTTGTTCTGCATGCAGTTGTTACTAACAGAGCAATTTGATTCTTCCAAAAACTGCTTTTAAAGTTTGGTTAAGGTGCTTTATTCTAGGGCTACTGTAGCTCCAGTAGTAAGGACTACCCGTGCCTTGTGTTATTACAAGATCTGTCCCTACTGGCAAGAAGAAACGTGACCTATCCTAGCCTCATGTTCCAGAAATTATTCAGCCCACTGCTTTCCAGTATTCTTTCCCTGGCCATGGACATTTCACCCAACATATGTACCCAAAACTTGAAGGGACCTCGCTAAGTATCTTTGGAGCTCTCTTTCCATGTAGTTCCTTTTCTGGTACTCTACGACTTTTAGCCACCTTGGCTTGGTCTTCCCTAAACCTCGATTTCTGACTCCTCAATTCAGCAAGACTATGAACTCTCTTAGGCTTTCCCGTACCTGTTTCGGAAACTGCTTCTGATCAATGAGCTACAAATCATCTCAATGTTACCCTTTTTTTAAAGGACTTCAGCCCTCTACTGCCTGTTACCTGATATCTGGAAATAGTTGTTTCATTTAGTTTGTCAGTTTTCCAGTTGTTTATGATGAGAGGGTAATTACTATACTCCTATATATATTAGTTATTCAAAGGCAGAAGCATAAGCTCTCTTACGTCTTTTTTTATTTTTATATATCTGGAACCCAATTCTTGCCAGTTTTAAACAAGCTATATCAGAACACAAGTCATCCTTACCTTCGTAGACTTCTCTAATGGTTGATCACATTGGGCCTGCTGCATAACATCACTAACAATCATTTTAGCAATCTTCCAAGCTAGCTCTTCTTGAGCCTAAAAGAAGTAATCGAAACTGGTAACAACAGTTATTCATTAGAAGAATCAAGACATATATTACCAGTGCTCTAAAGACAGCTGTATATGCATATCATTTCTACTTACTTAGATAAGCACATGGCCATGTATGAAAGAACTCAGGCCACCCTCAGGCTAGGATATATTAACACACTCTTGTCTTCCAAAGTTGGCCACTGGGTACCCAACATCATACAATTTTCATGTTAGATGGTCAAAACATTGTTTTCCCCTCCTCTCATCTCTCAATGCATTTAACTATTCAACAAAGAAGACTTTTTGAATGACAGAAGGGAAACTTTTGAGTTTTTGTTTCTTTAATGATTACTGATGCCTGCTGGTTGAGGTAAACTCGAAGGCATGGTTATTTTTCAGTGGAGTGGCCAGAATCTCTGGGCTGAAGATACCTCCACTGCCTCCAACAGGTAATTAATAGATGTTAAGAAGGGCTCACCCCTTCTTCTTATATCCTGGATAAGGAAGTAATGATGTGCCAAGCTACTTCAACATACGACTAAAGAGAAATCTTGAAACCTTAGTTAGACAAGGTGCCAATTACAAACTGGAATCTCTTTATACTAAAAGTAGAATTTACCTCATCAGTATTTCCTTGCACCCATTTCTTCATAGCTTGTGAGAACATGGATCCTGGTAAACAAAGCCAAAGTTGAATGTAGATTTCATGCATAATTTTACATTAAAAATGCTATTACTTATAAGCTGCTTCCAGACATAGACTTACTTTTTTTTTTGTACAATCTCCCTCAAACATTAAGGAATATTACAATCAATCGAAACTTGAAAAACCTTTGAAAAGCTGTTTCTGAGTTCTGGATTTTTCTTCACTTCATAAAAGAAACTATTACCTAGTGGTAGATTGGCAGCAAACTAAAATCAAAAACAAAACCATGACTTGGATTTAATTTTGGGTAAAAATATAGGAATACCTCAGGAGACATCAATTTACTTGTTATATAATCAAACCTTCCAGAGGAGCTACTATACAAAAGAGCTTCAAGTACAAATTATGCTACGACATGTTATATAAATCAGCTGGGTACGAGCCAAGTTTTAAATAGCCACACTCTATCCAAGCCACAGCACACCTCAACTTCCTAGAAGACACATAAGCCTATTTACAACTGGACTCAGATGCTAAAAAATCACCAAGGCACTAGGCTAACCTCTATTTCCATGAATGAAATACACAGCTTATCCTTTGATCAATGCAAATAAGGCTCAAGTCCTAACTTTGCCTTAAACCAGTGGTTGGTAGATTATTTCTTAGGCAAGTTCCTGATTAATTCAAAGACCGGGATAAAACCATACATAGCATTCATGAAAAATATAAAACCTGATCCTTTTCCCTTAGTATTTTTCATTTCTAGCTAAAAGTTTAAATACTGGCCTGGCTAAATTTTATGGCCAACCAGAGTCAACAGGGCCAACATCCTATGATCTACCCCAAGTCTCAAATGTCCACAGAATTACTCAAAGCTCTCCTCTGTCAGTCACACTGTTGATGATTTGCTACTGGCTAACACTCTCTCCTTTTCATTTAATACCCACATTTTGCTTCTCCTTTTCTTTAAAAATTTTTTAACTTTAATTTATTGTTTATGCTATTACAGTTGTCCCAATTCCCCCTGCTTTGGCACCCCCAACCCAGACCCCCCTTCACTCTAACACCATTGTCCGTGTCCATGGATCATGCATATATATCCTTTGGCTACTGTATTTGCTATGCTGTACTTTACATCCCCATGACCATTCTGTAACTACCTATTTGTATCTCTTAATCCCTTCACCTTTTTCACCCACTCCACTACATCTCCCTCCCATCTGACAGCCATCAAGACATTCTCTGTATCTATGAATGTTTCTGTTCTGCTTGTTTACTTTGTTGTTTAGATTCAGTTGTTAATAGATATGTATTTATTGTCATTTTATTGTACATATTTTTTATCTTTTTTTCTTCATAAAGAAGATCCTTTAACATTTCATATAATACTGGTTTGGTGGTGATGAACTCTTTTAGCTTTTTCTTGTCTAGGAAGCTCTTTACCTGTCCTTCATTTCTAAATTTTACTGGGTAGAGTAATCTTGGTTGCAGATCCTTGTTTTTAATCATTTTGAGCATTTCTTGCTGATCCCTTCTGGCCTGCAAAGTTTCTGTTGAGAAATCAGCTGACAAGTCTTAGGGGAGGCTCCCTTGTAGGTAACCAACTGCTTTTCTCTTGCTGCTTTTAAGATTCTGTGTTTAACCTTTGGTATTTTAATTATGATATGTGCTTTGGTATGGGCCTCTTTGGGTTCGTTTGGGGCTCTCTATGCTTCCTGGACTTGTATGTCTATTACCTTTACCAAGTCAGTGAAGTTATCCATCATTATTTTTTTCAAATAGGTTTTCAATTTCTTGCTTTCCCTCTTCTTTTTCTGGCACCACCATGAAGCAGATGTTGGTACACTTGAAGTTGTCCCAGAGGCTCCTTACACTACCCTCCTTTTTTTGGATCTTTTTTCTTCTTGTTGTTCTGACTGGGTGTGCTCTGCTTCTTTATACTCTAAATCACTGATTTGATTCTCAGTTTCCTCCCTATAAATTATTCTTCATTTCAGTTAGTGTATCCCTCATCTGGCTGGTTCTTTTTCATGGTTTCCAGGCCCTTTTTTATGCTGTTGAAGTTCTCACGAAGTTCACTAAGCATCTTAATTACCAGTGCTTTGAATTCTCCATCTAGTAGATTGTTTATCTACTAGATGCATTTTGTTTAGCTCTTTTTCTGGAGTTTTGTTCTGTTCTTTCATTTGAGCCATGTTTGTCTCCTCATTTTGTCAGCCTCCCAAAGTTTATTTCTATGTATTAGGTAGAGCTACTACAACTTCCTGGCTTGAAAGAATGGGTTAATGTAGTAAGTGTCACATGGAGTCCAGTGGCACAACTTCCCCTATCACCCAACCTGGGTACTCAAGGTGTGCCCACTCTGTGGGCTGTGTACACCTTCCTCCTGTAGTTAAGCCTTGATTGCTATTGGCACTTCAACGGGAGGAATTTAACCAGGCTGATTAGCTGCAAGGACTAACTCTGACCACTGGCCCCCAACCTCCAACCACCATGGAGCATCATCTGTGCAGGGGCCTACTCCACAGAGCAAGACTTACTTCAGCAGGGCTCTGGTCCTGTTGAGTCCACCTCTTGGGTATACCACTTGTGGAAGTGGTTAAGTGATGGCACTCCAACATATTCTGTAGCTGTCCAGACTATACACAGGCTCTGGCACATCCCGGAGGGTATAGGCCAAGGTCAGCCACCACCTGTGTTCTGTCTGGGGCCACCTGACATAAGCTACAAAGCAATCTACAGATGGCTACTACTTGTGCTGGGCTTGGAGGTGCCCAAGCAAGTCCAAGCTGTGAACCAAGGCCATCTGCTAGTAGTGATGAGCCTGGGGCCACTTAACAATAGGCACAGGGCACCCTGAGGCCAGATGCTGCTTGTTTGAGAGCATTTTAAGAAAATCTGAAGCATGAACCAAGACAAGCTATTTGCATGGAAAAGCCACGGGAAACAGCTTGGGTGGGCCCAAAAGTTGGGCAGGACAGAGCCTCGGGGAATCACCAGGATAGGACTCAGAAAAGGAACAGTGGCCTCTGCCAGCACTTCTGTCTGGGAGAAAGTTGCTCCCTCAGCTCTCACTCTGATGCCAGACACTTCAGTTCCTCCCCATATAATTCTGGTGCTTTTTAATCTGCTGCTCCAGCGCTGGAGCTCAAAGGAAGTGAGTCTGAGTAGGTCTGTGCACAGGCCTTTTAAGAGGAATTGCCAGGAACTCTAGCAGTTTGTCTTCTGCAGCCTCATTCACCACTGGTTTTTACCAGAAGTTATGGGGAATTATCTTCCTGGCACTAAAACCCTGGGCTGGAGGGTCTGATGTGGAAATGAAGTCTCTTGCTCCTGTTAATACCTCCTGATTTTTAGCCGGCACACATGGGTGTGGGGCCAGCCTGCTTTACATCTCTGCCCCTCCTACCAGTCTTGATGTGGTTCCTTCTTTAATTCCATAGTTGTAGAACTTCCACTCAGCTCTATATCTGGTGGTTCTGAATGAGGGTTGATCTGTAGTTTAGCTGTAATTTTGGTGTGGTTGCGTGAGGAGGTGTGCTGTGTTTATACATGCTCCCATCTTGAACGGAAGTCTTCTCCTTTTCTTTTAGTATCCACATCTTTGATTCGTCTCTACGTATTCTCCCTCCCTTTAACATGAGGCTTCCTCAGGATCCCATTCCCATCCTTCTTTTCTCCCTCAACACATTTTCTTTAAGATATCTCACCCCCTCCTGTGGCTTTAACTTCCTTTAAAATCCAAGTCACTCAAAAACTCATCCTTGGGTATGAAACCCATATTTGCAAATTGTCCTAAAGGCATCCTAAACTTTAAATGTTCCAAAAGGAGTTTATCCTCTATCTTAGAAATTAATTTAATCCTCTTGAAAGTTAACATAATTTTTCATCCAGAGAACCCATTTTTTAAAACTCAATTTACCTTCCTCATTTACTCTCCACAAGAAATCTGCCACCAAGTTCTACCTTGGATGCAGTCTCTAAATTCCCCCTGTAAATCTTGTTAATCTGACATTCTTCCTAATTCCTGCTACCACTACATACCTTTAAATCCTCTTTTTCCCCCCATGTACAGCACTAGCTAATCCTACTAACCCACTGATTTCTCTAATACCAGTCTCTCCCCAACTACCATTTGTTCCTAAGCTACTGTTAGAAAAATGCATCTAGTCAGTATTCTGCTTAGAAATCCCTGATACCTATATGACAGGAATCCAGGATTCTTAATACAAGACGCAAGTGCTTACACAATGTACATACAGCTTCATCTCCCACCACTGCATCCAGACACTAGAGGACAGCCACTACAGGGATCACATGTTCACAACACCCTTTACATTCCCTCTTGTTACACTTTCTCCGAGATGATTTGAATATAACTTTTAAAATTACCTTGCTTGCCCTGCAAGCAAAGTTCTCATACTTTCAGAAGCCTCTGAGACACACCCTTCTCAAAACTCAATCCTTTTCTCTGTGCTCTACTACCAGGGTTTCAAAACCCAAACTGAAACTGTAGACTGGTAACTGATGGATAGCTACTCTTTGCAGGAGCCCTCAGCAAGGAAAGAGAGGAAGGGAGAAGTGGGGCTAAACTGTCAACTACTGTCAAAAACCAGAGCCCTTGGGTTGCTATTAAACCTGCCACATTGATCCCTAACAAATTACAGTTTCCCTCATCCTCAACTTCTTCATTTACAGGATAAGGAGGTGGTATCCATAGACGTACCATCTAAGATTTGCATGAACTTGAAAATGCTAAGAAAATCTCCACTACTTTGGGTCCTAGAAGGGGGAAATGAGGCTCTGTGAGTATCCTCAGAAGAATAAAGTAATCTTTAGTGTCTATGCCAGTTTAAAAAATTATTGTTTGCTTAAAATAAATATGATTCATAATTCTGCTACCCAAGTAATTTCTACTGAAACTCTTCTAGGTTAATTCAATCAACAAATACATAATGAGTGCCTACCATGTGCCAGGCATAATTTTTGAACCAGGGAAATACAGTGTCTAATAAGATAGACAAAACTCCTGCATTTAATAGGATAACTACAGGTTTACCAAGTCAGTGTCATAACAAAGGGAGTAAACTGGATTAAAACAAAACTGAGACTATATTTGTCCTCCTATTTGTATCCTTGGCACTTAGTACAGTGTTCAGCACACAGGAATCACTTAAATGACTTCTGAGTGAATGAATTGCATCTGTAGGCTCCTACATTATGTCATTTACTTCCCAAAAAAGTACATGACTTAAAGAGACATGTGGACAAGTAGAGGAAGTACCAGGATATACAGATTTATTTAGTCAATTTATTTATTCAAAAGTCATTCCTTTACATAGGCATGTCTCAAATTAATAATGCAGGTAACTTGATGGATGGGCTTGTGGGAGAGATATAATACTGTTGGCTCTACCTTCAAATATAACCCCAATATAACCATTCTCCCACACCTAATCCATAGCCATCCCCGTCATCCCTTACATAGACCATGGCAAGAATGCTGTTTCCCTGCTTCTCAGCCTAAACCCCTAGACTCTATTTCCCAAACATCTGTTAGAGCCACTGCTTCAAAACACAAATTACATACTGTTACTTCCCTGCCCCAACTTGCAATGTGTCCCCTACACTTTTGAGTCCCAACCTTACTCACCTTCAACCACAGCACCTTTCCTTACTCCTCTTTAGCAACACTGGTCATGCTCTTCCTTGATCATGCTGAGCTCTGAAGCCTCAGGGACTATTCTTGTTCCTTCTGCCAAGACTTACTGCCCTGTTTTGCTTGGGACACTACTCAAAATGCTGCTTCCTCACTGAGACCTTTCCTGACAACCACCGCTAAAACAGCACTCCCCACTACTCTCCCGGTCGCTTACCCCGCTCGCATGTTTACATTAAGTATATAAACACATGCACATACACGGCATTTGTTTATTCACTGTCTCCTCCACTGTAATGTAAGCTCCTCGAGGGCAAGAATTTTATTTTCTTCCCAATACCTAGAATGGTAGATGCATAGAGTAGGCACTCACATTTTAGAATGAATGAATAAATAAAATGAAGAGACTTAAATAGAATGAGCAGGGACATTGGTTTGGGAGAACATTCTTATATGTCTTTAACTACTTATAATATAGTTCAATTCACACAAAACAAAAACAAACTGTAAACACCCAGCACCGATACTCTGGAGCAGTAGCATTCTTCATGAGCTGTCAGAGGAATAAGACCCACTTTAATAAAAAAAACAAAACAGCTCTAAGAGTCTATTAATACTGGAGCCTCTACCATCCCCACTGACCATGCAGACTGCTTCCTGGCCAAGCCCCCAAAGAGGCTGTCTAGTGCCTCCTCTGCTCTAAGGCCACCAGTGACCTCCTCCTTTTAGCCAATGAAAGACACTACAAAACTGTGTCTTAATGGCAGGATCTGTATCTTATACCCTGCCCTGAGCATGTGAGTACACAGAGGCACTCAAAAATTATTTACTGAATTAACTGTGTAGACTTCTTTCAGTCTTTACATTTTCCCCAACTGTGTAGAGCTCAGACTTCTTTCTCTGACAAAACAGTAAATAAAATTAATTAGTTGGATAAACTAGTGAGGTCAAGCAGGTAACAGGCCCTTGTTTGGGTCTAAATTATTTTAACAATTGTATTTTTTACATACTTTGTCAAGGTATATACATAATCCAAAAGAAGACTGTTCATCAACCAAAGTAATAGGATTCATTAGCCCAACAACAGTTGCATTAAAAAAATAAGATAAACAGCCTGGCTGCTGTAGCTCAGTGGATTGAGCGCAGGCCTGTGAACAAAAGGATAGTGGTTTGATTCCCAGTCAGAGCACATGCCTGGGTTGCAGGCCAGTTCCCAGCGGGGGATGCATGAGAGGCAACCATACATTGATATTTCTCTCCCTCTCTCCTTCCCTTCCCCTCTAAAGATAAATAAATAAAATCTTAAAAAAAAATAAGATAAACATAATAGGAATGCAGTGCTATTAAGTTCAGTAGGAAAATTATAAACACTCATCAAAATGGGAGTATTTTCTTCTTATAAAAGTTAGTATCTTTTACTCAACACAATACTGTCAGTCCCATTACACGGAAAATTTCTAGGTGTCATCTAAATCGATCCACATTGATTTCCAAAGTATTCCTGTGTAAACCAATTGTTCATAAGCTGAAATTAGTTACAAACACATGCACTGTGTCACAAAAAGGATTTTTGTGTTTGACTCCTGGAATTGACCAAGTACTCCTCTGCCAATTAAACAAAGGATTTGAATTTCACCTATTAATGATTTCCACAAACATTTCATAACAACTTTCAGCAATTTAGAGGAAATTTAATAAGATAAAGGGTCTTACGATAAACTCAAGTCCAACCTTGAGTGGGTATTTTCACCATTAAATGAAAAGGTGATGAGTATTTGTTTACGTAGATGTGTCTTCTGCATGGTAAAGCAAGTTAAATAACTTCTGATTCAGAGAGAAAGGACTATATACAGAGAGATGTGATTACATGAAGCCTTTATAGTCACTTGTGACTATAAACATAGGTCAAATATATAGCAATTACTTTATAAAATAAACAGTTTAAATCTGAAATGATCCTCCACTTACAGTTAATGACTAATGTGAGTAAAGGCTTAATATGAAGTATAAAAACAGCACAAACCTTTTGATTTCTTTACATCAGGTTCAGGCTCAGATTCCCGGATGAATTGTCCCACATCACTGACTCTTCCAAATGTCATCTTCCTATGTAAGTATGAAAACAATACAATTTCTAATAATCAATTTTAAATTCAGAAGGAAAATACCAAATTTAAAGCATTTCATCTAAATCTAAAAAGCAAGAAAGACAATTTATAGCTATCTCATATTATTCAAAGTTAGGCTTACTTTAAATAGAACTACTCCCCACAAAGCAGCAAAATAATCTTTAATTTAATGCAATTCCATTCAAATTCCCAAAAAGGTTTATGAAACATGACAAGTTCACAGGTAATTCACATTTCTAAGATTCAAACAGAAGAGAAAAAGCACAAGAATAGCCAGATAATTTCATGAAAGAAGAGAAAAAATGGTAGGACAAAATGTATTATGAAAGTGAAGTAACATATAACATAATTATGCTAAAAAGCTTAAGTAATATAAAGCAAAGTTAAAAGGTAAAAAACATAGTGAAAGGTCTTATTTTTAACAGATTATTACTAACCAATAATTACTATCCAAAAACATACAGAATTCCAACAAGTCATTCAGAAATCACCCAAGAGAGAAATGTGAAAAGGAGATGAAGAGTCAATTCAAAGAAAGTCCTAAACAACCAACAAAGATGCCAAAAGAAGCTCCATCTCATGAGCAGTAATTCAGGATTGGTTAAAAAAAATAAAAGTTTGATATTAATGTTGACAATGATGTGGGGAAAACTGGTATTGTTACTGATGACTGGTAAGAATGTAAAATGTACAGATACTTTTAAAAGCAAATTAGTAAGATCTATTAAAACTTTAAATCTACTTCTCAGAACAAGGAAGGATATAAAAGGAAGTGCTTTGCTATGCTGTGTAACAGTGAAAAATTGGAAACTTAAATACTCAATATCTAAATGACCAAGCAGTGGTACAACATGTTATGTGGAATATTCTGCCACAGTTATAAGCTCTAATTAATACATGTAGAATACTCTGAGATAGTTGAGATGAGGTAAATCTGTATAGACTAACATAGAAAAATCTACAAAACTCACTATGAATGAAAACACAAGAAACAGAATACATCGTGATATCAATTACACAAAAATAAACAAACAAAAATATACACTATATTATAACAATGATTATCCTAATCAGGAAGGAGAGAAAATACGCACTAGTGTGTGATCGAAGGGGACATTAGTGTTATCTACACATTTAATTTTTTATAGGAAGAGATTAATACAATTGTAATTAAAAGTTAGTTTAAAAAACAAAAACAAACTTTGTGATGCTTATATATTATTTCCTTTCAGGCAAAGTAGATATGATTTTAGAGACAGCCTTCCTGGTAAGTCATTTCATATAGGGGTCCACTATACCAACTGATAGAAATTTGTTTCCCTTGAGAAAAATTTCAGGAAGATACTAAAATCATAAAAGCAAACACTAGAAACTACCTATAAAGATGGGGGAAAATCCCCCTGACTGGTGTGACTCAGTGAATTGAGCAGTGGCCAGCAAACCAAAAGGTCACCGATTCAATTCCCAGTCAGGGCGCATGCCTGGGTTGCAGGCCAGGTCCCCAGTAGGGGGTGCATGGAAGACAACTACACATTTCTCCCTCTTTCTCCTTCCTTTCCCCTAAAAATAAATAAATAAAATCTTTTTTAAAGAGATGAGGAAAAATCACCTCTGTTTATGACCAATTTTATAAATTATTTTAAAAAAATTGTATTTTATACACAAAAAACTCTACAGAATATATTGCAATTGATACTTTCTTAAGGTTTTAAGTAAATGAACCGACCATTCTTCAAGAGCAAGTATCATCTTCGGAAATTAGCTTGCTCTGGCTGACAGTCTGCCATTCCCCAGAAGAGCAAAGCAGTGCGGACAAAGCTGAAGTGTGCTTTCCAAAGACAAGGTGGTGAAATAGCCTTTCCCTCACTTGAAAGCGTCTTTCAGACTCCTGGGTCTTCCAACTATCACTGTTACTTTCTGACAACAGCAATTAAACATGTTTAAATCCCTTTTCTATGGGACTGCTGGGACTGGGGTTGGGGTTGAGTAATCAAGCCATTACAGAGGTTTATTTAGGCAAGAGGAAGTGATTTTATGAACTGATCTTTCAGGAAGTTTAGTAAGTGCATATCCTATAAATCACTGTCTTTTTGTTACAGGACAATATAAACAACCAAGTTAATTCTCAAATACAAAAGAATAATTTTATTCCTTCTTACAAGTTATTGGTTATACAGTAAAATGACATTGGCATCTTTGTACCATAATAAACGATATTAGCATCTTTGCACTTTAATTTTATTTTTGCTTTTAAGACAGGGACTTTGAAATAGTTAACATGTGGATCAAATGAAATATGGACAAAACAGCCTTAAATATACCATATCCACATGACACTGCATCCATCCCATTTGTGGTGCTGGAATAGTCATGGTAATAATGCGTGTGGGGTGCTAACTAGATAGTAGGCGTGCTTTAAATGCTTTTCTGTGTTATCTCCTTTAATCCTCTCAACAAGCCAATGAAGTACCATTATCCTTACTTCACAGATGGAAAAACTGAGACACAAAGAGGTGAAGTGCTTGCCGGTCAGTGGCTGAGTCAAGACTGAAACCCAGCAGTCACCCCCGAGCCTTCACTCTTAAATAGTGTCCTACTGTGCGCTATTTGTGAAAGTGCTGGCCATGTAATAGGAGGTTAAAATAGATTAAGTTGAAATATAAAAAGGCGCAAAATTCCCTATACTTGAAAAAACTCCAGACATGTGCCAAGCTTACCCTGCATATGTCCGTTGATACAAAGATTCGGGATCCAGACTTGCAGCATCCACAATTATTGCTTCATCAAAATTTTTCAGAATTTTAACACTAGCTTTTTTCACACTGGTCTACAAGAGAAATTGTAAAATTAGTGGTATATTATTCAGGAATCAAATCACTCCTGATTTTGGAATAGGACAGATTTGTACAAAATCTGCAGCGTCTCAAATACATGTAATTTTTCACTCAACCCCATCATTACTGTGATGCTTAACAGCAATGATTCTGAAATGTATCAATATATAACCACAGGAGAAAAGCAACTATTAAAATGTACAAGATGAATTCACGTGCCAAGTCTGTTTTTCTTAACTACTGAAGTTCCCACAGATGCGCTATCTTCACAGCATTAGGGTTCCTAGTATGCAAAACTCCCATCCACACAGATGCATACGCCTAATGAATATAAAGCCCAACTTTCACAAGATAAGCATGAACGCCAGATGACAAAACAAGCTGAAGGGAACTTGCTTAGATGACCAGCCACATGAGTGTATTGAGGTCCCCTCCACCATTCTACTTCTCCACTCTTCACCCACACATAAAAAGCAAGTCAAAATGGACACTTTTATGAAATGCGGAGCCATGGGGAGCCATGGGTTGACCCAGAAATTCCACTTCTAGAAATTTAATTACAGACTTACAGTTCTGCAAAATGACTTATACACAGATTATTCACTGCAGCATTGTTTAAAATAACAAAAGACAGGAAACACACTTAATACTCACTGCTAAAGTACAGGTTAAATTAGTAAATAATTGTGCAGATACTTATAGAACGTTCTTTGAGGGTGAAGGCGAGGGAGGGTTCTCTTACTGCAGCAAGAAGGGCACTTGGTTAAAAAGAAAGAGGCACCGGAGTAGAGAAGTGGCAGCACTTCTGCGAGGCCACTGCTACTCAGACCCCAGAACCAGACGGCACAACAAAACCACAGACCAATATGTCTTCATTATGGATGCAAAATCCTCAATAAAGTATTGGCAAGCCAAAGCTAGACACATACAAAAATAATTATATACCACAACCAAGTGGGATTTATCCCAGGAATGCAAGGCTGGCTTAATATCTGGTAATCAATTAATGCAGTGCATACACTATTATCAAGAGCAAAAACCAAAAGCCTGCATAAATAATTATCTCGACTGACGAAGAAAGAGTATTTGACAAAACCCAACACGGTTTTTTGATAAAAAGCATTCAACAAATTACAAATACTAGGGAACTTTCTCTGCTTCATAAAGAGTGTTTATGAAATATCCATACATAACATATTCCTAAATAATGAAAAACTGAAAGATTTCCCCCCGAGATGAGGAACAAGACAAAGATGCTCAATTTTAACACTCCTATTCAACAATGTACTGGAAATTCTAGACAGAACAATTAGGCAAGAAAAGGAAATAATAGGCATCCAAAGTGGACAGGAAGAAAGAAAACTTTCTACTCACAAATGACATGATCTTATACACAGAAAATCTAAATAATCCACAAGAAAACTATTAAAGCTAACATGAATTTAGTAATGTTGAAAGCAGAAGATCACACACAAAAAGCGGTTACATTGCTATGCATTATCAATGATGAATCAAAAAATGAGATTCATTATACATAAAATCAATGTTTCACAATGTTTTTAAAAGATTTTATTTACCATATTTATTTTTAGAGAGAAGGGAACTAAGGGAGAAAGGAAAGTGAGAGAAACGTTGATTTAAAAGAGAAACACTGATTGGTTGCCTCTGGACAGAACCCACAAACCAAGCATGTGCCCTGACCGGGAATCAAATCTGTGACCCTTCACTTTGTGGGATGACGCCCAACCACCTGAGCTACACCAGTCAGGGCAGTTTAATAATTTATGATGTTTTTAGAATAGAAGGATGTATACGATTTACTTTCCCAGACTGCAAAAACAAACAGAACCCCCACCAACACACACACAAATCAAAAACACTTTTGGAAAGGAAGAATCTGATCCAATTCAAGATAAAACAAATGACAGCTTGAGGAGAAGTTTTAAGAAAAATATTTACAAGTTCAGGGAAAACAACCTAAGCACAAAAGCTGAACTGCATAACTTCAATTGCCTGATTAACTCCTAGAAGAAAATGCTCATTAAGAACTCTCTCAGCAATAAGCAACTGATACGTAAATATAATCACAACTTAATGTTATGCAGGGGCTTGATATTTAAAGAAAACTTTACAGAATATTTAAATTGAAAAAGTGGGCATATGTGATATATCCTGGAAATTAACAGTTTGTCAATTAAAAAAATGAAATTAAGAAAACAATTCTGCTGGGCGAAAAAGGTGTAGGGATTAAGGCGTACAAATTGGTAGTCACAAAATAGTTCCAGGGATATAAACTACAGCATAGGGAATATAGTTAATAATATTGTACTAACTATGTATGGGGTCGGGTGGGTTAGCTGAAATACTGGGAAGAACACTTTGTAATGCATATGATTGTTTAACCATTATGCTGTACACTTGAAAATAATATAAAATAGTATTGAATGTAAAGTATAATTTAAAAAAATTTTTAAAGGTATACGACCTATACACTGAAAATTACAAAATGTTGCTGAAAGAAATTAAAGACAGCCTAAGTAAACAGAATGTCATCTCATGTTCATGGACTGGACAGCTTAATATTGTTAAGATGACAACACTCCCAAAGCAATCTACAGAGTCAATGTAATCCTGGTCAAAATGGAAAACCTGATCAAAAAGCTAAAAGCCGATTCACAGGAATCACAAGGGACCCAGAACAGCCAAAACAATGTTGCAAATAACAAAAGCAAAGTTGGAGGACAAATACTTCTCAAAACAATGTAGTACTGACATAAGGACAGAAGCACAGACTGACAGTCCAGAAATACACTCATATATCTATAGTAAAATGATTTTTGACAAGGATGCCAAAACCATTCAATGGTGAAAGGACAGGTTTTTTTTTTAATAAATGGTGCTGAGACAACTAGATATCCACATGTGAAAGAATCAAGTTGGACCTTACCTCATGTAACATGCAAAACTAACTCAAAATGGATCAAAAGTCTAAAACTCTTAGAAGAAAACACGTGGCCATGGGGAGGACTGCCTAACTGGCACAAAGTTTCCACCTACGGCGATGAAAAAGTCTGTAAGCAGACAGTAGTGCAGACTACACAATATTGGGAACACACAAAATGTCGCTCCCTTGTGTACTTTATCATGTTAAGTGAATTTTACCTCGGTAAAAAAATTATGTGATATTCTTACCCACTTATAATAAACCTGAGTATGAAATTAAGAAAACAATTCTATTTATAATAGCATCAAAAAGAATAAAGTATTTAGAAATAAATTTTTAAAAATACAAAACTTATATTTAAAAACTGCAAAATATTGTTGAAAGAAATTAAAGATGGCTTGAATAAATGAAAAGACATGCCATGGTTATGGACCAGAAGATTTAATACTGTTAAGATGGCGACACCCCCAAACTGATCTATGCAGCAATGCACTCCCAATCAGAGTCCTGACTGACTCTTCCTAGAGACTGACAAGCTGACCACAGAACTCAAACGGAAACTCAAGGGGCTCCGAATAGGCAAAACAACCTTGAAAAAGAAGAACTAAGTTCGGAAACTTCCTGATTTCAAAAGTTATTACAAAGCAACAGTAATCAAGATAGAGTTACTATTTGACTCAGCAATTCTATTCTTCTCTATTGTATAACACACAAGAGAGACGAAAACATACCAACACAAATTTGTAATGGCCAAAGGCAGAAACAACTCAAATGTCCACTAACCAGTAGATCAACGAAATGAGGTGTGTCTGCACAATGGAATATTATTTAGCTACAGTAAGTAATAAAACTTCTGTTACATGCTAAACAGAGATGAACCTTGAAAACATTATGCTAAGAAAAAATGTTAAGTAAAAGAAGCTACTCATAAAAGACCACTATGGTAAGGTTCCCTTTATATGAAATATCCAGAATAAGCACCTCGATAGAGACAGGGTAAGCAGACTGGCATAGCCTCGAGAAATGGAGGACTGGGAGGGCGACAGTTAAAGGACAGGGTTTCTTTGAATTGTGGCGACAGGTAAGCAATTCTGTGAATATACTGAACACCATCAAATTACACAATGTAAACGGGCGAACTGTATGGTATGTGAACTGAATCTCAATAAATCTGTACAAGAAAAAGAATAAATACATAGTGTGCTTTCAGTTACAAAATTACAAAAATAAATAAAACGCTGCTCTATGCCATCAGAAGTCAGACAGCGGCCATCCGGCTGGGGGAGGCTAGTGACTGGAAGGGGGGACAGGAGAGTTTCGGACGTACTGATGAAGCTCTGTTTCTTGGTCTGGATGCTGGCTAAGGGTTAGTTCTGTTTATGGAAAGTCTTCAAGCTGTTTCAGTTATGACATGCACATTATAGTTCAACCAAAACGCAAAACTACTTTGTACAACTAGTATCTAGACCTTTAAAATGCCTAAAAAAGCCCCAAACATCCAGCCTATACAAAAGAAACAAAATGGCACCCACATCCAGCAGGTTACCTCCCATGTAACCTCCAGAGGAGGAAAATGTACTGAGAGCCTTATTTATGGCAATAAAAGAGTACTGTCTTATAAATTAAGAAAATCTGTCCGAGGCCCAGCGCCAACAGATGGAGAAACAACCACGCCACACCATCAAACTCATGGTGGAGAGCACCAGACAGAGAAGAGCTCTGGTTCCAGCACGCACTGCAGGGCTTTGATAGAGCCAGTTCGTTTAGGGCCTCCTTAGGCCTCTTCTCTTCAGGGTAACCCACTTCATGGGATTTTGCGGAGAATCAATAAGGTTTGATATATGAAAGCACTCGAAAAAAAGAAAATGTATAATCACTATAGTTCGAAATGAAATCAAAAGCTCTTCAGTGAACTGTAATATTAAGAAATCTAGCAGTTCACTCAATTATTCTATAAAAAAGCACCCTGAATTTAGTTACTAAAATTTCCCAACTAAGTACACAAAGCACTGTTCAGAGGCTACAATGACTTGCTGTTCACCTTACTCATACATTCAGTGGCTGACTCCTGCTTGTGCCCTGACCTGCAGCCCAGACACACCGGGACGATGCTCTAATCAGCTGAGGTGCACAGCCAGGGCCCAAGCACTTTGATCGGAATATACAGTGGAGGCTAATTTTACTCCTCCTCTGTTTCTTCAACAACTTAAAACTTACAAATGGGATCTGTTGCTGGATTTGAAGGAAAGGATCGGTACACCTTTCTAAAAGCAGAGGCAAATCTGCGAGTACCTGAGATGCCAAGCCGTCAGCACCGCCTTGGGGAGGGTCGTCAGGAGGGCCAGAGCCGGCAGCAGTCAGCGAGGCATTCCCTCCCAGAAACACATCCCCGCGCACTGAGTGGATCAGATCATTCAAGTATTTATAATAAAGGTTGCTGGACAAAAAGCCAGGCAAGAACACCTAAATGGGAGGACCAGCATTATTTTAAAAATGAAATCAAATACAACCAAAACCTTATTTTAAAACAAAACTTTACCTACATTTCTATTAGCTAGCACAAATGATTTTCCTTTTTATACTTCAAGTATTATCCCTTTATACAAAATTTACATTGTAACTAAAATTATATGTGGGGCAATTTATAGGTACCCCCCAAAAAAAACCATTTGCTGAAATTATTACATAGACTTGATATTTAGACTCTTAATGACCAGAAAATAGTCTAGGCAGTGGATATATATTGAAACTAGATTTTTCTGGTTTGTTAAAAATATTAAAGTCTCTGTGCATGTATTGACTTACGTTTGAACTGATTTCCTTACTATAAGTTACTAGGAGTGTGATTACTGAGTTGAACAGTATGGACATTTTAGCTGTGACATATACGGCCAATTTACCCTTCAGAAGGATGCTGTCATTTTGTCCAATAGCAACACATCGAGGGATCTGTTTTGACACAGGCTTTCCAACATGGGGTAGTATATTTCATATTGCTGTTAAATAAATGCCTAATAATGCATGGATGTTTTTATTCACACTAAAAAATTATGAATGATGCTGAATAAGTTCTCATGTTTATTACTGGCATTTGCTCTTACCAATCTTTCCTTCACAGCACTCAGCACAACTGTACAGTTATGCCCATGTTTAATGTAACTCTAATACTTTATTATAAATAAGCTAGTAGGATACCCTAGTAAGTGATCATGATACTACACAAAACTAGTGTTCCAACCCTGTTGAAAAATATTGGTAAAATTTCTGGCTCATTCCTAAGCTAACCTTCCCCAATACAGCTATCTAATTAATAAGCACTTTATTCATATACACTTTACCTCATTTTTATCCTAAAATAACTTCAAGATAAGTATCCATATCACCCCCATTTAACAGTTGAAGAAAATGGCATTAAAGAATTTCAGTAACTGCCTGGATCTCATACAGGTTAAGAGTCAGACTCAAAGCATGCTCTTAATCACTATACGGTGCTACTGAAATTTTCCACTGTTCTGTTGATGTGTTTTTCTCATTTTGTATTTTCTTGGTTCTAACAGTAAATCTTACAGTTTAATACTTTCAAAGTTCTTGGTTACCTTCTCCATGGTTGTCCAGGCCTGACGTAATGGAGTTGTAAAACAGTTAGGGAGTGGTCCACCTTCCCTGCAGATATTAGATTCAATTTCTAATCTCACAGCATCATCGAACCCAAGAGGATGTGTGGCCTGCAGGGAGAAGTACCTATGGTAGAAAGACAGCCAAAGTAAAACAAACTCCACAGCAAATGCACACAACATCTGGCATCCACGCTGGAGACCCTCCTCTGGGGGTATCTGACTCGGCCTGCAGAACTGGATTACAGAGCTGTGCGCTAACAGCTTGGCTGCAACCTCTACTCCCATTACGCCGAAGACAGCCGAGCCTGCTTGCTGCCTCCGTCTGCTTTCCCTCACACTTAGCTCTCATTTAAGATTTTCTAACGTCAGGCTACAACCATGCAAATGAATTGATCAATCACACACATTTATTGGGAATCTATTCTCTGTTCAGCACTTGGTAGAAAGCAATGGATTTGAACGAGGGTAAGACACAGTCATTTCCCCTGGAAACAGAACAGAAATAAATCCCTACACAGGATTCAATGAGAACACACGGTCACAACTATGAGGCACACATAACATACGTGTACAAATTCAAAGCAAAATCGCACTGAGGGTGAAGTGGATGGATCTGATGTATTTGGATAGAATAACAGGACTTCCTAATGACTGGTGTTAAGGGAAAAGGAGTAATCGATGATAACTTAAAGATTTTTAACTTAACAGGATATAATGCAATTAGTGTTTTGGTAAGCTGATTGTAAAGTGTATACTAAAAAGAAAAAAGCATTAAAGGGTAAAAACATGTTTATGGTTTCTACCAAGCATTCCAGTGGCTTCTGACTCCTCTCTGTGGTACACATGCAGGACGGCAGACAAGGCATGATTGTGATGATGCCGACAGGTGGGTGGGGGACCCTAACAGTAACCTTCCCTGAGAAATGGCTCCCCGAGTGGACATGGGAGCACCGGGGAAACAGCGTCTGTGCCCTGTGTGGTGACTGAGTTCCAGCCAGGACCTTACTAGTGCCACTCTTCTGTTACGGCAGAAAGAAAACTCTTGTGTTTTGTTATCAGTGCTTTCTTAGCAAAAAGAGAATCTTCCATCTTGTAACAAATAAGTTCATAAATATTCCTTTGTGATTTGAATTTTTGGGCACCCCAGACTAAATCTCTAAATGTAAATACCTGTGTATTTCAATGACCATATAACAATGTTTCTTACATAATATTTTCCACAAATATACTACAATTAAACACTGGACAAACATGAAGAATTGCATTCCAGTCCAAGTGCTGCCACTAACTTGCTCTGTAACTTTGAGAAAGTCACTGCCTCTCTGAGCCTTAGTTTTTTTATCTGCAAAATAGGAAAATCAAACTACATCCTCAATCTGGCTGTTCATCACAATCATCTGGGGTGTCTTCTAAAAATAAAGATTCCCAGTCACACCTCAAACCTGCTGAATCACCATGTCTCAGAGAGGCCTGGAACCTACTCTGAATAAGCTCCCGGCAGCTCTCAGGCAGCCAGCCTGTAGAGCCATGCTCAGCAATCACTGATCTGGAGGCTCTCTGCTTTCTTCCAACCCTAACATCCATGGGTTCTTCTCTTCCCTGAAGCTGTCCCCTTAGCACTTGTTTGTGGATACAAATAACACATTACTTTTCTTCACAAAATAAGAAAAGTAAAGTGAAGCTGGCCTCAGCTTTATCACTTTCCTGATATTTTCAGTTCTGTTCACTGTAAGACTGCACTGCCCTCTCTTTTCCAGTGAAAACTAATTATTCACTGCATACTTAAGCTGGCTGAGCCATCTGCACCAGAAAACACAACATGCCATACATGTTCATTCAGGACCCTTTATAACCTATTCCAATTAGTTACATCTTCCTCTAATACTCTACAGCCAAGTTTCAATTACCCAAACTTAAGTTTCATGAAAGTACCACATTCCCTCAAGTTTCTATGACTTTGCTTGTCAGTGCTCTGCCTAGAATGTTCTTTTCTGACTTCTCTGGCTAGCAAAATTCAATTCCTTCTTCAGGACCCAACCTTAATCTTTCTTTTGTGAAACCCTCCACGAACTCCACACCACTGTTCTACCTGCCACACACAAGACTCCCCTTTTTCTCCAGCAGCAGGTTCTGCTCTAAGCACACACTCCATGTGCAAAGCGGCTCTACGCTGCTCCCTCCGAGTCCCCTGACAGCAGAGACTGCGTTCATTCATTTGTGTTTCTGAAGTACGTATCAAATACTCAGTAAATATTTGCCAAATGCCGAATACATCTGCAATAAAACTCACTTGTCATACAAAATCATGGCATCGTTCTGTGCCTCCTGTCCATCGTACTGGCCCTTTTTGGCAGCAAGCTGAGACTGGAAGTTATCTGCTGCCAACCAGAACTGTAAGATATTCACTGCATCTTCTTTTTCCATGTACTAGGAAGGAAAAATACAAAAGAGGAAAATAAGACCACATTCAGATGTATCTCACCGCCACTAATCTATAAGCCCTAACTATTAAAATATATGATATGAGCAAAAAAAAAAAAAACCAAACAAGAAAACAGGTCTGCGTGTTCACTTAATGCCAATCACAACTTACAGTCACTTGAAATCTAAAAGTTTAAAAACATCGCTCTGAGGAAAAAACACCAAAAAACTTACAGAAATACAACCACCACACAGCTGGATGCAAACTGTAGTAACTGGAGTAAAAACTAGAGTAAAAATGGATTAGTGGTTCCTCGCTGGCAAACATGCAAAGAATAAAGTAACCAGACCAACCCTTTTATACCTGATCATTTCCATCATTCTATGCAGCCATAGTAACCTCAACAAACTTGTGGCAAAAGAGAGGGCGTGAAAAAATAAATCAACTAAACTAAACTGTATTCTTGTGAAGATACAGAATGCAAGCGTGTGTTGAAGTTACTGCTTTGTGAGACTGGGAATCCTCTTACCTCTGCTTCATAGTCATTTGCTTGCAACAAAAGAATTTCATTTGCTGAAGCCTACACATACTGTTATTCTACCATACTTCGCCATGTATATGTGCACCTTCTTGCCCAAATTTTTGAGGGAAAAATAAGGATGCACATTATACATGGATACTACCTGAAATACCCTGTATCTGTTCTTGTGTTTTGTAGTTATTTGTTACATAATATGCTAAAAAATAAGTGCTAAAATTCCTTATAATACAAAAAAAGTATCTAAATATAAAGAAATAAAAATCTGAATTAAAAAATTAAAATGAAAGATTTTTTTCCTTAAAGTTTGAGCCAAAAGTGTGGGTGCACGTGACACACGGGAGCGTGTTATATACAAATACATGGTATGTAAAATGTTTTCCCCAAAGAGATTAACACGTATACTCACTGTGTTTTGCAGATGCTTTACTGTGCAGTCCCACTAAGTGACTAAAGCAAAGGTGATGACAGTAGGAAAAAATTTACTACTTTCCTTTTTCTCTTCTGAAGTCTGGTCTGCAAATATCTGCATACTAGAATCAAGTATCAAATTCTGTGGTTTTAAAACAGCTCCAAATAATTAAAAATATGCCTCTTCTTAATTAGGTTTTTCAAAATCAGTTATTTTATACTGAATTTTCAGGTTCTCTCTTTAATGTGACTAATATGTCATTAAAGTTCTCTTCCCATTACATACAACTTAAACAATAATAAAATTATTTAAATCCAGTTGACCTATTGGAAAATGATTGGTCTCTTCCATGGTATTTCCTACAGACAGGGCACCAGCATTTATATTTTAGAGGCTGAAATGCTCTAACAGAGTATGAAAGGAAATGCAGATTTTACCTCAGAGAAATAAAAGAGGGCTGACTCACAGAAGAGAATGTCAGCCAGGTAAACAGTCCCACTGGTCAACACTTCAATCTGGTATTTACAGAAATGATGACTTCGCAGAAAATCACTAAAGTGCCTGCACATGGACAAAAAGGGACAATTTGAGGGAATGACCAAGGGAAAGAGCTTGATTGGAAAAAATACACTCTTTCCATACTGTGCCTGTTGTATCTTAAAAGCCTAGGTCAACATTACCTCCCTTCCCATGGGGCAGCTCCTGATTCCTCTCCCTGGACGCATCTCTCTTACCTCTTGGTGACTCTGTAGCTTTCCTCTGATACTCAACACATGCTACCTCGTGTTACAGTAACAGAAGAACGTGACCTATTTCTCTCATTAGGCTACAGCTTCCTTTCAGGCAGGTAGGTACTATACCTAACTAGGCCTTGAACAGAGAAAGCACCCTTTCACAAATGTTAAATATAAGAATGAATACGAAGATTCTTTTTAAGAGCATGCAGCAGTAAGTAATAAAAAAAAAAGCCCTTTGGAGGCAGTTTCACCAGCATGCACTAACAAATTAGGATATTTACCCAAAGACACATGCATTGTTTAAATAAACAAACCAATTCTAATTGTTACGATTAAACCAAAATGACTTCAGAATTAAAAACAAATTCTTTTAACTTAGAAAATATTAACATCACAAATGAAAACTTATTTTATTTTTAATATAGTTCATAATTTACATAAAAATATTAACCAAGATAGTCTTAGAGTTATGCCTGTGAGATCCCACAAACCTTCAAAATACTTATATCCTCAAAGATAGATTGTTTTCGGTTAGTGAAACCCATTCCTAATACTAAACCCAAACTCTCAAGAAAGAATGCAAAACATAAAAGTATGAAATTAACTTACTCTTGCTCCATTGCACTGAAGACGATGGACTGTGCTGAAACAAAACAGTTGGGATTCACCTGTCCATCTTCTCCACAAATCTTTGCTGTCAAAGAAAGGATAAATAATTAAATTTCTATTAAATCCAAAATTTATGAATCAAAATAGGAAATAACTATAAAGACAAATAAATTAGGTTTTAAGTGAAACTAAAAGAAAATATAGAACAGCTGATTTTGAGGTAAACGAGGTCTTTCTAACCATATATAAATGCAAAAGCAGACAACAAAAGACTTAGCATAAAATTAATTCTATACATCAAAACACCCCAAAAACAAATTAGGGGAAAAATTTGTGGCATGCATGACAGTTTCCTCTATGTATGACAGATTATCTTCTGTATATCAAGAGTCTTACAAACTAATAAGAAATGTCCCAAAAGATAAAAGAGCAAAGGACATGAAAAGACAACTCACAGAAGAACAAATACGAAACGGCAAATATAAAAACATATGCACTCATTAGTAATCAAATAAATATAATTACAAATTAAAGTAAGAAGGCACTCCACCTTTTGTCTAGTAAACCAGCACAAAAGTATTTTAACAATCTGTATGTTTAAATGCTTAACATAGTGGGAATATAAATTAGTATTATCTTTCTGGTGGGTCATTTGGCAGTTTCTAGCATAAGCTTTAAAAATGAACACACCGGCACTACAAAACAGCTATGGAGACTTCCGGCCAAGATGGAGGCGTAGGTGGAAGCACTGTGCCTCCTCTCACAACCAAGATTAAGGACAACAAATATTTATAAACAATAACACAACCAGAACACAGAAAATTGAAATGCGGAAGTCCTCGGACATTCAACCCAACCGGTAAGAGGGGCGGAGTCCGCAGGCGGCGGAGAGAGAAAGCGGCAGGAAAACGAGGTGGCTGCCAGGCTCGGGCGCG